>VZRU01017035.1:88528-121645 GCA_013398155.1 Pedionomus torquatus | reverse complement strand
ATGATCTTCAAGGTCCCTTCCAACTCTAACCATTCTATGATTCTATGATAAATTGCTATAAGTTGTTTATTTTTTTTCACCCTATCAAGCTCCTGGCATTATTTATTGATTTTGCTTAGTATTTTCAATTGCATCATAAATGTGTTGGCTCCTCACACGATGAAAAGATCTTTTGTTCTTTCTTCATAACCCTTAGTAGTTTGTACTGCTACAGTAGCCATGAACATCTCATGTTCAGTTCCCTCTTTCTTACAAATCTGTCTTCTTTCTCAAAAAGCATTCTCTCTCTCATTAAAACAGTAAGATAGTCCTGCAAGGCATCATAGCACAAGGCAAAGACAAACAGAGAAATGTCAGCGGTAAGTCCAGCTCTGGGGAATTTCTAGAAGCAAAGTTGGTAGTTAATGTTAGTTGTGAGGTCAGGGGAAAAATACATTTTCTCACCAATGAGTTTAGCATTTGGTGTTCTC
Organism: Pedionomus torquatus; assembly: GCA_013398155.1. NCBI lineage: Eukaryota > Metazoa > Chordata > Aves > Charadriiformes > Pedionomidae > Pedionomus > Pedionomus torquatus. Next base: position 121,175 of record VZRU01017035.1, on the reverse strand, counting down.
ACAGAACTTAAGTCTTGGATTCTTTTTTGCTCGTCTTGTAGCATTCTGCAGTATCTTGGAGCTCCAGAGCACTGGATAAGTCTTAGAGGAGGGTCAGCAGGCTATAGATTTTTGTATCTGGACATAGGAGTAGTTTAGGGACTTGGGAAAGTTTGAGTCCTTGTTGAACCGCTTGAATGGAAACAACTGATCTCTCTAGTTTGCATAACACTACTTCCCTTTGTTCAGTTTGCAAGCTCTCTGTAGGTGTGTTTGTGTAGCATGTGGCCCAGAAGAGTATAGTATAAATTGGTTCCTCTTTCAACAATACATAAGCTGACCATTTCTTTAGAAGAACGGTGAATACAGAGTCTGACTAAAATGCACTATCAAATCCATACCTTAAAATGTACATGTGAATCTCCTTACTAACTTCTTCCAGGTGCATGCTGTGTTCTGATCATAAGGAAAATAAAGCTACTTATTTTTGTTCTTTTTGGACAGGCCTGCAACAAAGCTGCCAACAGCTAGGGGGTGTTTTCAAACCACTGTGTTTGCTGACTCCTAAAGAGGAAAGCAGGGAGTATGTTCAAGAAGCTAGTTCACATGTGGCCCCAGTCTGCAGCATCTGCTTTTCCTCAGTCTGCAGCCTCCACTTCCTTCCTCGGCTTTGATGGGACAGCATTTTTGTGGGACCTGTCCTGTCCCACATATATATATCCATGCATATAGGAGCTAAGGTGCGTAGTCTTGGTAATTCCATGTTACCAAGGCACCATTAGATCATGTGGTAGAGAACATGGAAGAATAATGTGCTTGCTTAAGTGGGCTTACTGCGGATTTGACAAGTGTAAACTTTTCTATCTCTGTTCTGCATTGGTGAGACCACACCTGGAGTGGTGTCCACTCCTGGTCTCCTCAGTGTGAGAGAGATGTGGATATAATGGAATGAAGGCAGTGAAACACCAGAGAAATCATTAACACATCCCTCACACGTGGAGGGGCTGGGATAGTTGAGATTCTTCATTCTTGGAAGACAAGGCTTAGGAGGTCTTCTCAGTGTGTACCTGATGGGAATAAGGAAGGGGCAACTAGACTCTCCCAGTGGTGTCCTGTGACAGGACAACAAGCATAGCTTGAGTTACAAGAAATTCCATCTAAGCATAACTCTTTCTCTGTAAGAACTGGCCCAGGTTACCCAGAGAGCTTGTGGAATCTCCATCCTTGGAGATATTCAAAATCAGACTGGATGTGGTTCTGGGCATCCTGCTGTAGCTGACGTTGCTTGTCTCACATTTCCTTTTCCTGTGCTGTCTTTTGTTGCATGTTTTAACATAAATCAGAGATCTGTCTTTTTTAAGAGTTTGTTTAATATTTTTTTTCCCTTGTTAATTTCTATTCCATTCAACATTGGACACAAAACATGGCCAGCAATTGACCGTGTATTGCGTTGCTTGTCTGAGAACAAGTGGGTTCATGACAAACACAAGTTCCCTGCTTGAGAAGAAAGGTCTGAGTTTTGCTGAGCACTGATGGTAAAGTTGGCCAGCCAGGATATAATCTGCTGTCTCTCACTGGCGTGCTTGTAAATTAGAGTATTCTTGGTGTTAAAATGTACAGAATTTTTTGATAAATTCTTTCTTGCTTTTGAAATGTAAAAGAAAAAGAAAGGCAGTACTCCCCAGGGTGATCCACAATATCAAATACCTTTTGGCCACAAATCAGATAGAAAAAAAAGCCTTATGAAGTAGTGCTGGGTGAATGAAACTACATAGTCATTACAAGCAATAGCAATATGTGACTGAATCACCCGCAAAAGATTTTCAGAACCATGAAGCTCTTCTCCCAATATCTTCCAAGACATTCATAAGCAGCTCCTTAGACATTATCAGCTTAGATTAATACTAATACACAAGAAGACTCACTACATGTAGCATTACAGAAGACAAAGCAAGATAAATCTTTGTAGTATTGATGGAAACAAGTGATATATTACTCCTTTATGGATGGATTAATTCGTTATTGTAACAAGGTTTTTTTTGTTCTGCTTTGTTGGGGATTTTGTTTGTTTTTTAAAGGCTCTGATAGCCAATGCACATCCATTGTTGCTGTGATTTTTTTATTTTCTGATTATCGGCATATTTTTAAGTGGATTGAAGTCTCAGTTTCACTGCTTGATTATACCTGGTCTCTATCAGGTTACTTGAGGTAATAATAACAGTATTTATAATTTAGTTAGTTCAGAAAGAAGGGCTGAAAAAACTCTCTGCAAGTAAAAAGCAAAATCCTTTTCAGCTCTTCAACATCCAGAGATATAAAAAAAAACAGCTAAGTCCAGCTACCCATATTTCAGCTGGGACTACAAATCATGGAGCAGCGGAGGGAAGAAGTCTTTCTTTTTAAGGAGTGATGTGCAGAGAAATGGGACTGGAAGCAGCCTGGGCAGTAAGTCTACTGTCTTGCAAGTACTTCTGTCATATAATCATTTCAGGAAAGGGATCACACTGCACTTAAAACTAGGAGTTCTTGTTTCTCCTTGGCTTTTTGTTACCACTTCTTCGTAATAAGATGGCTCTTCTGCCTGTCCTCTCTTCTCTTCTCACCTCTGTCTTAATAAGTGGTTGTGACAACTTGATGCTTTTTTTGTGCCCACACTGTCTTTTAGCATAAGACATCATTTTTCCCTAGTACGTGTTTATTCTCTGCTGGGCTTATTGACAGCACTCGTATCCCAAGTCCTTTGTTTCACTTCTGTTCACATCATTTTGGAAGATGAAACTGTTAATTTCCTTGATTATCCTAATTACTTGCTCTAGATTCAAAGGGTTCTTTTCTGTGTTTAAATATGACTGCCTAGATGTGTATTGCAGAAGCCATCTCTATGGCACTTATGAGCTATACGATGGCACTGATACTTCCCTGTTTCTACCAGAAACGTTTTACCTGATAACAAGCAAAGACTGTATTTACATGTTCCATCATGGCTCAGTCATCCTGTCCTCCATGAAGAGCCCCAGATCTTTTCCTCTTCTGTCATCATTGAGTAATGAGTTCTCAGCATCAAGAAAAAAAATTGTTCCTAGTCTCTAAGTTCAAGGTGATGCCACTTCTGTTCTGTGGAATTTGATTCCATTTCCACGACTATTGGTCTCAAATGTCTCAGGTTCTTCCCCTGCAATACCTTTTATCCATCTTTACTGATGACACTCTTCAGAAAATGTCATAACTCAGTGATACTTTTAACTGAAGTCATTATTTGAAAATAATGTGACTGGTTCTCACTGATTTTTAAGCTACAGCCATAGGCAGCTCTGTTTGCCCAGGAAATTCCTTTTAAAACTCAGGCCACTGCATTCCTTGCACTAATCCTAGTCTTCTCCTGTGTAATAAATGATTTCTCATTTCATCAAGTGCTTTTTCCACGTCAAGCTTGCTGAAGGCCTTGTGTTTCTTTCATCTAGAAAATCACCTATCAAAGAAAAACAGAAAGTTTATTTTGTGTATTCATTCAAAACAAGTTCCCAGTCGCTACCTCTTCATGGACTCTATTTTCCTTATTTGCTGCTTCTATTGGAACTATAAACATGCCTAAATATCTCCTGGCAAAACAAGTCAATCACTCATTTCAAAAATAGCTTAGTAATTTTTAAAATACTAATGGTGGTGTCTTTTCACCCCCTTTACAAAGCTCATTTCTTTCCTCTTGTAGTCTGATGAAGGCTTGCTATGAAATCCAGGTTGCAGGAAGACTAGACGTCATGGCCCTCCAGAATAGAAATAATGTTTTATGAGCCCAGTTCTGTTCTCTCATTCTTCCAAGTTTAAGGCTTATTTTGGCTTCCCAGTGAATTATACTTCATTGTTTTCTGCCACTACCACATGAGTATTTGTCTGCATCAAAGTGCCACAGACAACTAGAAGGGCTAATTAAAAGGCATGTGAAGTAGCTGTGGGCTCTTGTTATTTTGAATTTGTCTCCTGATAAGGTTTTAAAGTGAAATGTGGAGGTAAAAGGCTAAGTTTGAAATAGCATCTGCCCAGGCTATGCTTAGCTTTATCTAGGACTGTATACAGCAGCCTTCCTGAGCTCCTAAATTCATTCTTTATTGCAAAAGAATGATTGTTAACACTACCTTTCATTTCAGTCATTCCATTTCAGCAAATGTACCTCTCTGAATCACTAACTGAACTCAACAAAAGGTTTTTATCTGCTGATAACTTTCCATCTGAGAGATTTAAAGTGCCAGATGACATTAGCACTAGCTCAATGGTGTTATTAAATTCTCACCTTAAATCTCACATACAGAAAGCTCTTGTCAGGTCACATGAATGAGATGATTGCATTAGTCATACTACAAAAGTGATATACTCATTTCAGTAAGTTCACTGTATTCAGGCTGAAGTTTGATCTGTGACAGGATAGTTCTTGCCTAACATGATGTGGTGTCTTTGGTGTTTTTAGTAGTTATATTCTTGTCATTGTAATTTATATCCCCTTTTCTCTGAAGTATGAATTCCTTGGCATCCTTGCTGCTTTTGTTAAACTGGGCTCTGCTCTAGTAAAAAACCCCATGATTAGTTTGAGAGATTTCCTCTGTTCATGGTTCAGCTTGACACTAACTGTACTCTTTTGAAGTACAGTGTCCATGCTGAAACCACGACACATGCCCTGGCCTCTGAATTACAAAACTAAACTAGCATGTCTGACATTTTATATGTGGAAATTTATGCAAGGATCTACTTCTGAAAAGTTTAAATACACCAGCTGAAACATTAATGAATTATGAATGTTTAAAATTAAGTGGTTATATCTATTCATTTTATAAAACTAATTTCCCCCATTTTCTGGCTTCTCTTAACCCTGTTATACCCAGATGGCTTGGAACAAATACTTTTGGGAATGTGTGTTGATCTTGAAGGAGCCAGTGCTATTGATTAGATTTGGGATTAAAATGAATTTATCTATGGATTAAGAACTCCATATGACAGTTTTAGTGGGTGTTATGAAATAGGAATCAGCTATTCATAATACACTTATGTACTTTTATAGTCTAAATCATCTTAGTATCAGAGCTCTTCAGCAACTTGAATATACCTACAACACCCATGTGAGTTAAAATGGTTACCTACTGATTCTCCTAGTGGGATAACTGAAATGCTCACGGATTAAATGGCTAAATCAAAGCCAGTAAGAAACCGGCAGGCAGCTTAGAGCTGAGATGGTTCTCTGAGTTCCAGGCCATTGCCTTTAACACGAAGTTATTTCTCCCCCCTTGCATAACACCCCTAACTGAAATCATCAGCACACCTCCCAACGTGTTCTGTGCAGGGGAGCTCCTTAGTCAGGGCAGAGCGTGGAGGCAGACGTCTGACCTCGCTGCTTTCAGACCTGCAACTCTGTTGATGACATCTTTTGCTGGAAGGTCACAGGATGCTTTACAGACATGAACTGTGTTTCCCAACCCTTCTGATAATTACAGGAGGTTGGTAAGTACAATTATCATCATCTTATAGCTGGGGAGAAGGGAAGATGAAGTGCTTGGTAGGTGTGAGTGTGTCACTGAAAAATGAATCTGTCTATGAGCTGGGAATTAACATTTACTTTCCTGAGACTGCCCTGCACCTCATCTACTGGACTCAGCACCATCTCTGGAGGAGACCCCACCTCACCAGGCATGTCAAAGAAACAATTCTTAGCACTGCTCAGCAATGCAGCAGGGATTTTGCAGATGTTTTTAAGTAACATTGGGGTATCTGTGTTGCGCACAAGTCCCAGAGAACAGTGACAGCCCTGCTTTCCCTGTATTACTTACCTTAGCTGCCCCAGCCTCCTGCTAGCATTGGCACATATGCCATATCAGCTTATATGACAACCTTATTTCCTGTGACTCAGAAACATAAAACAGTATAGCTATATATGTTGCATTTGTTCAGTGAAAGTATCGGTCATGTTCTGTGCTCAACAAAACCAGATATACTTATTTTGGGGTCTTTTTTGGTGTTCTAAATTCCAAGAAACACCACAAGGATGCTCTAGGGAGTCCCAGAGCACCAACAGATGTGCCCTTCTGGTGCTGAGGCTAGATGTGTTCTTCAGAATGGACTATTGTGTAAGTCAGCCTTTCCTATCATTATAACCTTTCTTATCCTTGGAACAAATTTTCTGTTCATTAAATTAACTTTTTAGCTGGACCTCTTCTAACTAACTAAACTCTGAAATTAGCTGCACATTATTCAGAAACTGTTCACTCTCAGAGTCATAAGACCTGATTGTGTCAAGGAATGATGCAGTGAGGCTGTTGCTTATATTTATTGCTAAACAACCAAGCTCAGCTAACTTCATTATTTGTGCAGTTAGAGTGCTGGAAACAGAAGAGTTTGGAGGGGTCACACCTGTGGGGAGGAGTAGACAGGACAGGTGAACCAAAACTAACCAACAGGGTATTTCATTCCATCTGCCCCATACTCAATATAAAAGCTGAGCGAACAAGGGTTCAGCACCATTTCTTCAATGGCTGACGTTCAAGGAGGATCCTGTCTGTTCATCTGCCTTTGGTCTGATCCAAGACCTGACTCCAGATCTGGAATCCAGCTCCTGTCCATTGCTGAGTCCAGACTGGCACTGTTCCTGATGCCTACTTGTGATGCTATTGTCATCCTGGGAGCTTGATACAGTTCTGTAGATACTGTACACATTTTTTATTATTATTTATTATGTCATTAATTTATCAATATTTTCATTTGTTTAGTTTTTTTTCCTGAACTCGTAAATCACTGTATCTCTTCCTCTCCTCTCTTTGGAGAGAGAGGTGGGCTGCATCTCTCATTCTGATTGTCCAGTCTGGCCAGAACCATGACACTCTTGGTATTTAAATATTTATCCCTTGTTCTCCTCTTTTTCTTCATTTATTTCTGTTGTGTTTCTCTAGAGCTTCTGTTATAATAATCATATAAAATCATTTTGATGCAGCAGTTTTTCCATCAGCCCTGGGATTCTTTGGTCTGGTCTGATACATTTCTCATGGCACCTTCACTTTGTCTTTTGTATAATCTTACTGGCTCAGTGATCATTTGCCAACTTAATTTTTTTTTGCCTTGCTTCTCACTTTCCTACCTTTCTATGACTTTTTTTTTTTCCCTAAGCAATTTTTTCTAAAAAAAAAAAGTATTTTTATCTCAGGATTTTGGTTGTTTTTTGTTTGTTTGTTTGTTTTTTAAAAACCAAACCCACTACTCCCTAACTCCTTTCATACAGATATGTCTCTCTTCTTTTTTCTTTTATCAATCCTGATTTATTTTTGTCTTTCAGCTCCTTTTTAGAGATCTTTTTCAGTTTTAAGACCCTGCCCATTATATCACATAGATCCATGCAGAACAATGTATTGGAGAATCCTAAATTATTGTGCACACCTGAAAGTGCATAATGTGGCTAGAGGCTCCTTGAGAGCTCCTCCTTCACCATGGGCTGGGAAGCTTAGAGTAAACTGTCACTCCTGAGTTTCAGTCCCTTGTTGGAGTACTTCTCCATGTCTCCCAAGTCTGCTCTCCTGACAGCCCCAGCTCTCCTTTCTTCTTCATCCTGCTGCGGGACAGGGTAGCTAGAGACCTCATTTTTGATATTGTTTTCCATCAGTGTGTCCACATAAAGTTGGAGTTGGTCCTGGCCTTTCTTGGTTTCTTACCAGTAGTAGCTGGACAGAGGCCATCCCAATCTCTTCTATGACTCCACGTTGCTGAGAAAGAGCTTACCTCTCTTTTAGAGCAGTGCCAGGACCAGGGGGAGATTGGGACCATGGCATGGGATGGCTCCTGCAGCACCCCGCTCCATCCTCCACATCCCACCAGCCCAGGATGATGCTTTTGCACGCTTTTCACTCCAGCAAGAGTGGCCAGTGTTCAGTGAGCCAAAATAGCTGTGTGGGTAGGGTTAAATGGCTGCTGATGCCTTTAGAGCAGTGGTGCTGTGATTCAACCGCCCCACAGGATGCTATTTCTCCTTGCACCTGTTTTGGCTCTGTGGACTGGGCTGCAAATGGAAAGGATTTGAACTTTGTGGATGCTGCTCCTTGTGACAGATGCCACAACCTGCTCCTTGTGACAGATGCCAGCAGTGCTTGAAGTGGCAGATGCCATGGCTTGAGGTATCCACAGTCTTGTGTGTGTAAACTTTGTGCTTTCAAGCTTTTGCGTCTTCCTGGTTATCAACAGTAACATTCTCTAAAGGTTTTTCAGCCTAATACACTGGCAGTTATTTACAGCTCCACCTTGACTGAAGTTTATTTTATTCTTTGGTGTGTAAAATACATTGTTGATGAAAGTAAGGGAATAATGATGACTAGAACTCAGCCTGGTAAAAGCAGGTGCTATGCAATTTGCCACCACATGGCTCTGCTAATGCATCTTTAGTCCTGGACTGCGGTACTCCTGCCATCTTTTAAAGTGAAGAAAGATAAGCATATGCCGTACCCTGGAGTGCCTCAGTCTATAAATGTAATTCAGAAATATGGAAAACAGTGCTCTGAATCTGATGGCCTTTTTCAACACAATTACAGAAGCAGCGTGAGCAGTTGAATGTTTGCAGCAAGGGTGAACAGAGCAAGTGGGGAGTCAGATGAGCAGGATCTTAGTTTAAGCCTAGATAGGCTTCTGACTAAGACAGTTTTAATTTGTTTTTACCCTGATATGATGCTTGTATGAATGCCATTTTCCTGAGGAGACCCATTATGCTTATCTGTAGAGCCACATTTAATGATGAGGATACCTCACACTTTTGAGTTGGGCTCTACAGACTTCAAGGATATGAATCGAAAAAAAGCATTAAATATCAAACTGCTTTTTATTTGACTGCAGATGAAGACATTTTAATCTGGAAAATTTATGTGTGGTTTGAAATGAAATAAAATTAACTGAAAGAGGCAACAGATTAAAAAGATATTTTCTCTCAAGAGGGAGACAGAAAAGGCGTTTGATCTCCCAGTGCCACATTTGTGTCTGTTCTTTCGGGATCACTTCCAGGAAGGTACAAGGAACCTCTCTTGAGTACTCAGTGTCCTCAAGCTCTTGCTGATATGAATGGGAATTTAAGCAGAGGAGAGTTTTAATTCCAGGGGTCAGAGACAGGAAAATGGATGCCTGTGCTGCAGCCTCCAGATGCACACAGACCAAGTGTGCAAGTCCAAGTTCAGACCAATCACATTGGCTGAACAAACCAGGCAAGGTTGGACTGGCTACTAACAATTTTTCAAATACTTGAACAGTCACAAATTATTCCTCTAGTTACCAGTTGAGAGTTTACTGAATTGAGCCTGCAATATAGCCTGGACATCCATAATCCTTGGCTCTGCCTATGTGGGAATAGTTAAGAACTAGACAGAGAGGATGGGAAAAGCAGGAATCAGGTGATGCAGCCTTACTGGGAACACACAATCTCCATCATTTCATGTGTGTAAAATCAGAGGGAACTTTTTTTCTGATTTCACCCAGCAACAGGTGGTTAGCTGGTGCATGTGACAAGTTGAGCTTATCTTGTGTATTTGGCTTCCTGTTTCTTAACAGAAAATAGAAGAATAGAACCACTTTTTAATAGAAGCTGTTTGTGTGAATGGGTAGATGAAGAAATCAGTTTTTCTAACATGGTTCCCTTTGATCTTACCTGTTGAAAATCTATATCTAAACCATTTTCCTGTCAGTGAGTTATGGCACCATGTCAAGAGAAGGTTTTGGGATAGGCAGAAGTTACAAAAATTGCCAACTGTTGCTGGAGTCCTTTGATTTATACATGTGTGTTCATACAGCTGGATGGCAGCTCTCTGAATTAGTAAGAACAGAGAAATGCACTGCTCTGGCTCTTTGTATATTTATAAGTAATTCTCTTTAGTAGTGATACAATGAGATTTTGTTGCTCTCTTCACTTTGTATTCAGTAAGTAGTGTGAGAAATAATATACTTTTTTGCATTCTGATGGAGTAAAGTTGTCAGGACCGGTTACCTTTAAAGAGTTTTTCACTAGAAGATGCTGGACCTCATATTACTTTGCTTTAATGCTCTTTTTCCAAAGGTACAGGTTGTGTGTCTACCAGCATGGTGTGTGCTTGACCAGGTGCTTTTTTCTATAAAGAGCTAAGGCTGTGTTCCCCAGGGAATATGTCATCAGCAGTCCCAAGGGTTGCTCTGCAGTTTTCATAGCTGTAAGGACTGTGGTCCCTTCAGGTGCTGCTACCAAGCATGGCAAGTTGTCTCCTTTTTCTTCTCGTGCACTTCAGTGCTGCAAAGCCTTCCTCAGGAATACTGATTTCCGTGGACAGGGAGGTCTCTCTTGCATAAAGTGATAACAGATATGCACTAAGGCAAGCAGAAAGACCATGTGACCCTCAGCATAAGCAAAGCGTAAGGGCTGTGTTCAGATACTCTTCAGAAACATTGAACCACAGGAGCCGTCTGTCATGAGTTTTGGGGTCCAGGTTTGGATGATGCTTTAAAGTGATTTCTGCAAGTGAACATGAACCTGGTGACTTTTGCTCTTCCTCAGGTGAGCAGGCCATTCTTCAGGGCCATATAGACATGCTGTCATTTGTCCTGGCTGTGGCTGTTTCTACACAGTGCTTGTGCCAGATGCAAATACAGATGCAACATGGCTGTTGCTGGGGGTAAGCCTGCTCACTAACTTGCTCACGACAGAGAAAAGGATACTCCTGCCTCCCAGAAATTCCTCTGTACATTTTGGCTTCAATCAATTATTCAGATTTCACCCTAAAGATTATTTACCATCTTTTGTTATGCCAGGAAATCCCACTGTTTAGCAACGAGCTATGCTGTTCTTGGCTGCTCCGATTAATATGTTTTAATCTGTCAATAATTAATGTGGAAATCAGGAAGAATAATGCTGTGGAGGCTAAAGCCTGAAATCTGCTGCCTGGCAACAGTAGATGTATGTATCCATTATATCAGGAAATTAGAAACTGGAGTGAGAACTGATCTGTCTGACATTTTGTAAGATGATATAAATAGGTCCACGCAACAAACATGAGATTTATGTGAGGATATGATTGATACATGTCTGGGGAAAAGATATTATCTCTCTTATGAAGGTGCAGTTAGTACCAGACATCAATTAAGTATAGTTCATTAAAGCCTCTAGGTAATCTTAATTTTGAACTAGATCAGAGGTGCAACCTACAAGGACTGACAGAGGTTATCTTGGTAATAATCTCCACTTTTGCATGTAGCATCTCTCATAGGATGGGCTAAGTAGCATGTAAACTGTAACGAAAATAACCTTTTCAGCTGGAGGGACTGTGCAGTAAAAAGTAATAGTGACTTATTATGTTTGAAGTGGTTGCATCAGGTAGGTATGTTGAGATGTGCCAGTTGTGATACTAATGCTGGTATGATAATGGTCGGTTCATGCACTCTCTCCCCATCATCAGTAGCTTTGCCTCTGCCATGTTCATGGGATGTGGCTTTACCTAAAACATTTCATCGCCGCAGATGGAGTGACTGGAGCCAGAGAAGATTATGGTACCATTAGAGATAAGGCGGTTACATTTTCTTGTGTCTTCTTGGCTAAAACATTCCTTTATATATTGAGAGATACAGTGTTTTAATGGAATCAGTTTGACTCTCATCTCAAATTTGGCCAGTTGTCTCCACTTTTGAATCCCAAGTGTAACTCACCAGTTGCTGCTGGGAAATAAAGTTTTCAATAACGTAAGGTGTTAATGGCTACTGCAATGCTGTCTTATACCCAGTTAGTGATGTTGCTGGCAGGTAAAGAGACAGGAGGAACAAATATCTTCAATGGACCTGGAAGAAATAAGGCAAACCTTGGCATGGAGCCTGAGTTTGTAGGGTAACTTCTGAAAATGCCTCACTTTCCTATATTCAGCTACCAAAAAGGGCTCCACACTTGCATTTTCACATTATAACTAGCTCCTTCCAAAAGCTGCCCCTCTGATTTTTAATTTTTCTGGCTTTCTTGTGAAATCTTTCATGGCTCCTTACCTATGTTTAATATGTGTCCTGCTTGCTCCTGTGTCATGAAGCACAAGGGCTTGCTGCAGCATGGTCTAGGGGGTGTAGGAGGCAGGGATAAGGCATCTTTGTTGGAGGCAGAGGGGCTGCCGGAGGGTGTCAGGAGGATGATAGGAAAGAAGATCGGCTGCTTGCTTGTGACAGAGCTGGGCTAACTGGTGTCATTCTTTCACCAGAGAGAAGGCTAAAAAGGAGAGAATAGAGAACTATTGCTCAAGAGAGGGACACAATTTTAAGTCTCTAGATGTCAAGACAAACAGTCTGATGACTTTCACCAAGTAGCTGGTTGAAAGTGCAGCTCTTTAAGTGGGATGATTTCCCCAAGACACTTCTTAGTTCTTTGCTTGAATTAGAAGCCTTACCAGCTGTCGTGGTTTAGCCTCAGACGGCAACAAAGAACCACGTGGCAGCCCGGTTGGCTAACGCCTTAGGGCGGCCTTAGAGAGTTGGAAGAAAAAGGCAGCACTGGTGGGTTGGGACAAAAACTGTTTAACAGGACAAAAAAGTAGAACAGGGAAAAGCAGTAACAGTAACACGGATGGAGACTGATACAAACGTGATTAAGATACGGACCGCCGCCCGTCCGACCGCAGCCCCGCACCCGTCGCAGCCCCCGCACTTCTGGCTCCCCCTCCCCTTCCCGGCAGCTCCCAGCGCCCCCTGGGCATGGCTCAGTGGGGTGGGATACCTGGGCCCTGCTCGAGCCAGGGGAGAATTACCCCTGTCCCTCCCAGAAAACCAGGACACCAGCACTGACACTTTACCTTGCAGACCCTGTTTGCAGGGAGATAACGGAATTTTGCTGCTCTGCGATCTCCCCAGAGATGGCATCTTCTTTCTCCTCAGATTCCCCTCATGATGAGAGACCACTGGGAGGATGCTCACCAGGAGCTACCATCCATGCAGACCATGATGAGGCCCTGTGGAAGAGCAATGCTGCCAGGCACCTCTACTTATATACACTGCCATTGCTGTCCACCTCCTCCTTACCCACCACCTCCCTCCTTTTCTCCTCTCCCTGCAGCATGGAACCTTAGCCTTCCTCACTGTGTGGATATAATAACAGCTACAGCTCTCCAGAGCTTGACACAGTCTAAAATATGCTGGGTGTCTGGTAGTGTTTTTTAGCTAATCCCTGTTCATATCTGGGGTTTGCTGTTTCAGAAGCGCTCGGAGTAGGAAGTCACGCCAAATACTGTATAATGAGAGAAAACTGGCAATGCTGACTTACTGAAGGGATTATTTCCCACAGGCCATTCATAGCATCATGCATGGTGTTCAAGTTTTCTGCTTCCCACAATTCTCCCCAAAGCCTTTTGGGAACCTTAGATATCTTTTTCTAGTAAATATTCTGCTTTGCAGATTGGGTCTTTTCTTTTTTGCTTCTTGTGTTAATTGGACAAACAATCATATTTCATATCCAAAGGCAGGAAATAATCTGTGAAAGTCTTTGGACTTGAGGAGGGTATTCAGAATAGCATAAACGCAAATCTGGTGTTATACAATGTGAGTCAAAGCAGAGATATTTCCAAAAACCCCAGGTCTAAACATCCCTATAAGCAAAGCTCCTGCATTCTGTTTAAAGAGCTGGTAGTAAATTTGCTGGCTTCAAAAGTATAAAACGTTATTGCATTACCTGCCTTGTTGCACTATAACTAGAGGGGTTCTTTGTCAGGCCATGCTGTGCCTCAGTCTGCAGCAGCCGTAAGCTCCTATGGCAGAGAAGATGAGAGAGAAACATATTTCATGGTGCCAGACTCAGGGCAGTGCCCAGCTTGCTCACATTTTCAGGGCAGCTGAGTGTTTTTAGCTGGAAAACAAGCAGTCTGTGGGGCTGCATCACCTTTACAGAGCAAGAGGAAACTTGCAGCTTTGCAAAGCTGAAGGATTTTATTTTTTTCTCCCCCACCACCTTTCTTTCCTTCCAGCTGTTCTCTTGGTCCTACCTGATATTGTTTTTTAGATTTATTTGCTGCCATCTCCATATGAGAACCTGATGTTTTCTTGGCCAGAGTGCTGTCCCTTGCCCTAGAGGAGAGTAAGCTAAGCAGGCTTTTCTGGGCTCCATAGCTCTTCCTGATGTCTTGGCTCCAGGCTTAGCATTGCCCACTGCTGTTACTTGCTGTCACCTATTTCTGCTGTCCCCACCTGAGGTCTCACTGAAACCTGAGTTCTTTATCCTTCTTGTGTACAGTTAAATTAAGTCAGCATGGCTTCCCAGAGAATGGATGAACCAGAAAGGGGGAGGGGGGGGGGTGGAAATAAGACAGGAAAGAGTAGATGGTGAACTAGTTAACTCTTCCATTTATACTTTTAACGAGGTGAATTAAGAAAGGCAAATTTAATAGCAAATCTCACTACAGCTTTTGCTGAAAAGTCTTTGCTGTGAGGCTGGGAGAGACTTCTAAGGCTGGTGTGCTGATTAAAGTGTGCTACTGAAGGGCAGCTAATTAGCGAAGCCACAATATTTTGGCTGTTATGATAGGTTCAATCACATATTGTGAAATTGTAGGAGATGTGAGCATCTCCCACTGTAGTTTCAAAATATTTCCTTTCTTCAGACTTGCTAAATGTATAATTTCATGGTATATTCCAGTTCACATCAATATCCCAATTTCTCAAGAATGTACATAATACTTTGCTGATCCAGCACAATTTGTGTAAGCATTTAATCTCTCACACCCTTGTGTGCATGTTTTGCCTTTTCCCTCCCTGCTTGCATTAACTGGACATGTATTAATGCTTTGTAACCAAAGGCAAGAAATAGTCTTTTGAAGTCTTGGCATTGGAGGCACAAACTTTGAATGATTTGTAAAATCATTCTGGTGATTTTTTTAAAATGATGACATTTATTTGAGATTAGTTATTCAATTTATATAGTTGAGATTTGTTATTCAGTTTATATAGTTGAACCAATAAGAAATTACTGCAACTAAAATTCCATAAAATAAATGAGCATCCAAATATGATACATTCATTAAAAGACCCACAGATTTTTACATCTCCATCAAAAACACTATGCAGTTACTCTGTGTGGTAAGTTCATCTCCTAACCCTGCCTTTCCATGTTTCTTCTCATTGTATTAACTTTTCATCATGTGTACCACTAGTCATCTTGATTGACACCCACATAACATGAGAATCCAGGTGATGACTACTTGGTAGATGATATATATCACTCTGTGGTATTTTAGGGATCTTGACACACCTTGAAATTCAAAGGAGGAGGCTATGACAGCAATACCTTTTACTATTCAATACATAAAGCAGAAAAGACTTTGCAAGAAGGATCTGCATCCTCTTTTCCTATGCTAAAACTAAAACCCCATAAAATAAATGAGCATCCAAATATGATATATTCATTAAAAGACCCCCAGATTTGTACATCTCCATCAAAACACTATGCAGTTGTTGAGACATGGCAAAATGATTAAACCTTGTTCACCCAGCAGGTGAACAGCAGAGTCGGGGTAAGACACACATATACTGAGCTCTGATTTAATCTGCTTCCCACTGTACAGCACTGTCTTTGAGGCACTTGTCACCTGGAGAATGGTATTTTTCCTTAGAAAGTAACAGACCCACGTAAAGATTGTGACAGCAATCCTACTGAAGTCAATGAGGAAGGCTTACTTGGGTCTTCTTTTCTTCCCTCAGTGATAAAAACAAAGAAAACCATAAATCCCTCCTTTCAAACTAGAGTCAATATATGTAAGTGTAAAAAGATGCTGTCTTATGCAAAGAGCAAAAGATCCATGAGCCAAGAATGGGTAATGAAACACATGTGGTTGCTAAGTATCCTGCTTATAGTATTATAGCTCTGAAGATTAAAAAATCTTGCCTTAGATATGTGTGCTGATTCACTAAGAAAATGTGCAGTGTTAAATCATTGTGTCATATTTTTTACCCACGCTGGGGTTATACTGGAGGGTGCAAGCTGGGTGGTCAAACAGCACATGTGGGATTTCACAGCTGTGAAATCTGGCTGTTTTAAACACCCATTGAAAATCTATTTTCACTTGAAAAAATTGGGACGTGGGAGGATATGTCAGGGGAAGGATCACCCTGCTGCTTGCTCTATTTCCCTGATCATCTTCTTTGGGCAACCAGCTGAGAGCAAACCACAGATCAGGTGAACCTTTGTGGTGACCCTACAGAGCCATCTATATATCTTTATTTGATGTTTTAAGAACCCTAAGAAATACAAAAAAGAGCATCCATGGCACTAGAGGCTGTAATAGCAACAACTGCTGTGTTTAGCATTTCCAATGCAGAATACCTCAGCATTACTGAAAAAGTGAAAGCAGGTTATGCCCACAAGATGCAGTAGACAATTTCCTTTGATACTTTTTGTGGTAGAATCAAGGAGGAATATTTTTCACTACTATCACAATCCACACAGCTCTTGTTAGTCTCATTTTGTTCTCAAGAGGAAATAGGAAGATTGAAAAGAATGACACTTTTGTGATG
This sequence comes from Pedionomus torquatus, assembly GCA_013398155.1. NCBI lineage: Eukaryota > Metazoa > Chordata > Aves > Charadriiformes > Pedionomidae > Pedionomus > Pedionomus torquatus. Next base: position 104,696 of record VZRU01017035.1, on the reverse strand, counting down.
TCTTCAACTTTTTTTTTTTAATTATTTTAAGACTACTTGGGTATCAAGACTTAAATGAAGATAAGTAGCAGAACCTATACAAGTCAGGAACTTGCCTGGCATAAAAGAGGAGCTGCAGTTTAACTGTAGAATTGAGGATTTATTAAACTTGGGCCTCAGATTTCAGTAGGTGGGTTCTTTTTCTCTGAAACATTAACATGAATAATGTTAGGTCACACATACAAGTCTGCTTGAGGGGTATTGTGTATAATGCAAAATATGAATGCTTATTTTGGCAGAACTGGGTTGGGTATAACCGGACTGCTACAAGGCATTTGGCCTCTAAGGTACTGATTAGAACATTGCCAGCTCCAGCAAAGATAGCTGTTTAATGGGTGTTGAAGGATGCATCAGTAATCTCATTGAATCCTTTTTCTGAAGCCAACATTGTGAAGGGTGCTTCCATTGTCTGTCATACTGGCGTTGTTAACAAAACTGTGAAGAATTTGATGTGCACTGAGATTGTTCTCTTTCAAAATAACACTGGTGCATGTCACTGAGACAGATGTGATGTGTTTTGCGTCATCCCCTCTGCCCAGGCTCGGCTTGGCAGCTTGTATTGGCACTGGGTGCCTGGAGCATGTCATGTAAAAGATGCTGCATTTGATATATCTATGTCCTCTTGCTGTCTGTTGCATGAGCAGCACATTAGAGTTTTGTTGCTAGTCTTGCAGACTCAAGTAAAAGTTGTATCAGTTTTTTTGTTGTTTTTGTTTGTTTATTTGTTTGTTTGTTTTTTAATTATATGTACTTCAGGTCTTATTGCTCATTACAAGCAAATGCATATTAATAGTAGGAATATTATATGCCTGGCAAATGATGTCATAGCCGACATCTTCACATGCAGTACAAAACAACTATTATGCTGAGATGGATGGATGATTATTATCTCTTTGTTTTCTGTTTCATTATCATTTAGAATTAAAACCTCCTTGCAAAGCCATTATCCTTGCTTTAAGTAGCTCTCTGTGTTGAATATATCTCTGCCTCCTCTAGCCTTTTTTTCTTTGCTTAGGTTGAGTTCTAATTTTCTGTGATTTCTGAGCTCTAATTTCCTTATTGTTTCATAGTTATACAATATCCTCTTCATAAATTAAATATGTGCATGTTCTATTTTGTTTCTCAAGTGCATGTAGGCCAAAAAGTAGCAGGAGCCTTCCCTAAAAGATATATTTACAGCTCTAGTGGCAAGCACTCTCCTCCTACACTGGAAAGCTGTGAAAAACTGTCAACATGTGACTGTGCATAACAATGCTCCTGACGGCTGGAGTTGATTTATTTTTGAACCATGACTTAATTTTGTCAGTTAGACCAAAAACAATGGGAAAGAAACTCCTGCAATAAAACCCAGCAAAACACAGACTTCAAAACTTCAAATAATTGCAGCGTCTTAAACTACTCCTGCTTAGACTGGACCCAGGTATAACAGGCCCAAGAAAAACTGGTTGCACCTAGGTCTAATTCCTTGCTTTTCCAGTTCAGAATTGGCCAGGAATGTTCCCTTTACTTATGAAAGTGCCTGATGACCCCCAGAATGCATCCTGGTAGCCACAGGATTCACTAGAGACCCAAAGTGAAAAATAGACCTCAAAGCTGCCATGCCTCAGGAAGGAAAGAAGAAAGTCAGTGGGTGTCACCTGTGTCATAGATTCCTCCAGTAGCATTAGGTGTGCTCACTAAAAGTGGACAGTATCTCAATACAGAGGAAAGCCTTCTCCTCTCCTCATTGATTCCTTGGCAATTCGACTAAGGAAGGAACCATCCCTTCCTGTCCTTAATGAATAGTTGACTTCACCCTAAATATCTAAGGCTGATGTGTAGATTTCACCCTGTACATCAGCCAAGCGCTTCCAACAATGTGAAGCTAGTAAGGGGGCTGGCTTATCATAAGTCTCTCATTATGGGCCAGGCCAAATCGTGTTACTCCTGTTCATACTGGACACTAATTTACCACGAGCTGATTCAAAATGTGAAATCAATGGAACCATTTTGCTGTGATTTCAGCATATTTGGAGCCAGGCTCTAGCTGAATAATCCAGTTAAAGCCAATGGGAGTTCTTTTGAAATAAAATGTCACTAAATCAGAGTAAAGGCATTGGAATGTCATCTGGATGAATAAGCTGTGTACCTGTCCCTCACCTTCAATAGGTGTAATGCCATTAGAACCTCAACAAAACTGTTTTCCCAAGATTGTAGATGCCTCAGGTTGTGAAGTCAATGCTGCTCAGTGTATAGCTACACAAACACATTTGTTTTCTGTCCTCATCTCTTCACACTTACCTGTTAGTTTCTGGTGAATTGGTAGCAGAAAACTTGGCAGCAGACAACTTAGCCTCTGGGAAGTCACTCTGTATGCCTGATCACAACTGAGTTGAATTCCCTGCACTGCTTCTTGAAAAAAAAACACTTGTGAATAAGTTTGAAAATCATGAATGGCTTTCACTTGTGAGATGGCAATCACTTGTCATGGAGTAAAAAGCTGAGCTGAAGTTCTCCGCCCCCCCCTTACTGGATCCTTTACCCTCTGCTGGTGTTTCTCCTGTTCTTCAGTTCTTAATGTGCCAAGAGAACAGCCTGCTTCTGACAGGGAAATCACATTTGCAGGGTCTGACAGAAGAAAACATTTGTCCTTATCTAGTTCCTGAAGACAGCAGCTGCACAAAAATGTGCCATCCTCTTTATTGGGTTTCTCACTTGTCCTGTTTTACCTTGTGGATGGAGTCTCTTTACACTCTCCCACCCTGTTCCTCCTGCCCTTGGTATGGGACAGGGAGAAACGGGTCAGAAAAAAAGTTCATTTACAGCCCAGAGGAAAACAAAGGGAGAACTGAGCAAATCGCGAAAGCAGATTTTTTGTCACACACAAAAGCAGACTGGAACTGTAACGCAGCCAACATGCTTAAATCTGAAAGACACAGCATTTTGGCAAAGGAGGAATGGGATCAGATGAGGGAAGGAAAACTTTCAGGTTTTAAGATTATAAGAATTAGGAGTCTGGTAGAGATTGGAGCTAGTGTAGGTTCCTCCTCTGCAGACAGCAGCCAGATGCACGTGGTGGGAGCAGGCATTTCGGATGTCAGAGCATCCACTGATGGCAGATTTTGGATGGCAGAGCATGCACTGACTCTCCTCCTGCACAGATGTAAACTGACACTAATGCTATCTCCAAGTGACAAACAACATGAGGGGAATATTCAGACCTGAAACTGAAGTGTAATCTCTACTTAGCAATGGAGATATTTATGTAGACTAGCTGAAAGAGTGCTGTGATTGAACTGAAGCTATGCTATTTTCTGAAGTGCTGCCTTCAGCTCTCTCAAATATCTCAAGACAGTGACAGAGATGAGCAACTTATTTTGCCCTCTTTCAAACACAATCTGAGGATGAAGATTTGCATTGCATTTTGGAAACATGCATTTTGGAGCATGCACGGTGACAGAAACGAATGTAAGAAGAGGAACTGAGTAAAAACAAAAGCAGATACTGGAGAGAATAAAGAACAAGTTAACTGAAAAGAAAGACAAAAAAGCACAAGGAGAAACCAAAGACAGATGCATGCCACATGTCAAAGTAAAAATAAATTAGATAAAATATTTTAAAACAGAACAGAAACAATAGGCATTGCTTAAATTCGTATCTCCAGGCTCTGAGGTTGGGCCTATTTTTGTAATTTAAGTCATAAATTTGTATGGGGGACAAGTAGTTACAAATATATATCCTGATTTCTCCATATCTTTGTGATTTGTGATGACTAACCCCTTTTCCTCCAGGCTGCATAATCTGTCTTTTGTTCCCTCCTCCCAGCTCCTTCCTTCCTTTCTTGCCTGAAAGAACCTCTCTGCGTTATATAGTTTCTGAGCTGTATCAATAAGAAACATCATTTATCTCCCATGATGGATTAGCACCACAGCCAAGCACCTTCACAAGATCCTATGACTTGGCACATTATACATGTATGTATTATCTCTGTTTAAGTTCTTACTGCCAGCAGAGGGAATGTATGAACCTTTATTCTAATCTGCTTCTCTAGAACTGTCATTCCAATGAACTCTTTCTTTTAAAAGTTTATTAGAAAACTTTAAAATTAGAAAGAGATAAGAGAACTGTGTCCAGCTCTGGAGTCCTCAACAGAGAAAGGACATGGACCTGTTGGAATGGGTCCAGCAGAGGGCCATGAAGATGCTCAGGGGATGGCGCGCCTCTCCTGTGAAGACAGACTGAGAGAGCTGGGGCTGTTCAGCCTGGAGAAGAGAAGGCTTTAGGGAGACCTTAGAGTAGCTTTCCAGTATCTGAAGGGAGCAACAGGAGAGCTGGAGAGGGACTCTTTGGCAGGAAGTTTAGTGACAAGACAAGGGGTAACAGTTTTAAATTGGAAGAGGGGAGATTTAGATTAGATATTAGGAGAAATTCTTTGCTTTGAGGGTGGTGAGGCACTGGAACAGGTTGCCCTGAGAAGCTGTGGAAGCCCATCCCTGGAAGTGTTCAATACCAGACTGGATGGGACTTTGAGCAGCCTGGTCTTGAGGTGTCCCTGCCCATGGCAGGGGAGTTGGAACTTGATGATCTTGAAGGTTCCTTCCAACTCTAACCATTCTAAGATTTGTCCTGTTGCACAGTTAGGAAAAGCTCCCTACCATATTTTTCCCCTTACCACTACTTTCTCTCCTCCCTTCTCCTGCATCCATTGGATTGATATGCTTCCTTCATGCTATTTTTGGGTGCGAAATTCAACTAAAGTCCATTATTGTCCTTGCCAGAAATTACGACATTTTTCACAATAATTTCTGCATGAACTAATATTTCTTCCCAAGCACATGCAAAATGTATTTTCTGACATGACCTATGGAGTGGACCATGAGCCTGTGAATCAGGAGGTCTCATTTCTTATTCCTAGTGTTGTCTTACACTCGGTATAGAGTCATGGGCAAATTCTGTTCCTAAAGATTGTTGTATCCGTCTGGCTTTTGTGAGGAGGTAGGTCTGTGGAAAGAACAGGCTCTTGCTAGATAAGGTTTGGAAAATAATATATTGGCCTTTATTTGTATAAGTGCTCATTATGCTGGTGAAGAGATTGTCATTTGATCCTAATACTATGAGCTTAAGGGTTGTTGTGGCCATTCCTTAATGATGATGTATCTGTGGTAACGGTGATGTCCATGTAATTTTCTTCAGAAAGGCTTAAGGAAGTCGTATTCAGGAAAAATACTTATTAAGCTGAGAAAAAAAGGAATATTGTCCCTACTTACAGGCAGGCTGTAAAATAATATGTCACTGCAGTCCACAGTTGTCCTTCTGTTTTTTTATCCTAGGTTCAATGGACAATGAAGATCCAGACCAGGACACATGCGGTCCCACTGCGTCATGTCTGATGAGCAGATAAAAATGGAGGTCTTTTTCTTGCCAAACTGGAGAGCTTTGCTTCCTCAGCTCATGCGAGAGAAGTCTGCATTAGTCACTACAGGAAAATTCACGCCTGTTGTCTGTTGGTTTGTATATGTGCAACTGACTGCAAAACAGAGACATATGTCCCAGAAGCAGAACTTGGTTTGTATATATAAGGTGGGACACTGGGTGTTGACTGCCCACTCTGTTGATTTTAAGAATGCAAATCTGAATTGGGGAATAATGTTTGCCCTGGACTTTAGTTGAATTTTGCACCCAAATATGGCATGAGGGAAGCATACTGACAGGAAATTGTTTATTAGACATATGGTATGTATGTGTTTGTGCATATGTATTCTATGGTGGTGCTATATATAAATCTTACATACTAGCTAGATGTGGATGAGAAGGATGCTTCTTTGAAAGATTTAATTTCTTGGGTGTTGAGAGACAGAGTATGGATCAATTTACAAAAAGAACATACAGTAGCAGCAAATCAAATTGACAGTTAAAAACTCCATAAAATTTTTTAGCACATTAGCAAAGCGTTATGTATCTCATTATGGACAGACTGTAGGAATAGAGCATTGAAAAGATAGATAATTACTGGTCCCAATCAGAACACTTTGTTCAGATTGGATAGGATAATAAAATTAATCAAGTATACATGTTGAATTAGCCCTGAAAGGTCAAAGAAAAATAAGCAAGACAAGTGTGAAACTCTGATCTTCCCCCAAAATCTAGTACACTGTAAAATTAATGTCTGCATCGAGATGCTTTGTGAGCAGTTGACAAGACTTTCACACATGCTCATGTCTTCCAAGGTATATTAAGTGTCCCCTTTTCAGAAGGAAATTATGGAGTGGGGAAAGAAGCATGTGATCCCTTATAAAGGACATTTGGAAGTCAACCAAGGAGACTTTGTTATCAATCTCTGATAAATTGCTTAATCCTCCCCCCGCCACCCTGCCTGTAAAGAAAAAGGCAACATGACAGTGAACTTGGCAGAATATGAAATCTGAATGTGTGTGAGACTGTAACACCACCAACAGCTAAACTACTGTTGCTAGGAAGCCAGAAGTCTCTCCTCCATTTGTGTCTACCAAGAACTTAGACTTTTTAGTCTACTGTACTTTGTTACTTTTATCACTGACTTAGAAAGAGTCTTCTGCCTTAATTTGATTAGAAGGGAAGATTTCTTTGTAACTTCTGAAATTATGTATCTTGAACATATAATTTTACATCTTGTCTCAAAAGATACTCTATTAATGTAAGACCTCTATTTTGTCACAAAGAGAGCTTTGCAAAAGTCAAGTTACTATAACAACCAGGTACACCCCTTCAATCCCTGCTCTTATAATAGTCTTTCTTTAAAAAAAAAAAAAAAAGAAAAAAGAAAAAAATCTGGGTAACATAGACAGATAACCTCACAGATGCACACCAGAGTTATATAGACTCAAAAACATTCACAATTTGGACATATACATGAGAGACATCCGCAGAAACCTTTCTTCATCTCTACAACTTATCTAGAAATAAAGCAAGAGTAGAGGAATACATTTGTCTTGGTGGTTTCTGTACCAGAATACCTACTTTCCTTTAAATATGATCTTTCGGAAAAAACAGTGGAGAATGTTGATTAGGATCAGCACTGGATGAACTGCATTATTTACCTGCTGGTGTGGCTGGGATCCCACTGTGCTTCTGTCCCTTTCTGGTCTGTGGCTCCTCTGAGCTGTTGGCAGCTGAAGGAAGGAGAGCAGTCTTCAGACAACTCTGTATATGCTAGCTGACTAACTAAGGCACTTTTAAAACCGGAGGCAGAGGCAAAATTTTGTAAATTATTTTCTTCCCATTTTGCTCTCAAATTACTCCCTGAAGTCCTTAAACGTAGCTAAGGATTTCACCCTCTAACTCAGATAAGAAAGCACAGTGTAGGATAATTTAGTTTATTACTGTTCTGTTTGCTACACACTGTTACCTTTTTAACTTTATACTTTCCTGTCTGAAAAAATACCAGTACTCTTAGCATTGCATTGTCAAAAATGAAGAATAGCACAGATGAATGCACGCAAGGAGCCAAAGCATACAACTCAGCCTTGATCCTCTCTCCACTTCCATCTGTTCTCCCAGAGTAAATTATTACAGCGTGGGCTCTCTACTTAAAGTGGTGCTGCTTGTGAAAAAAAACAAGCTGGGGTAAGCTATTAAGCAAATAACACTATTTTGGTTTTAAGGATAAAGTGGGAGAAAATAACTTCATTTCGGCCACTCAGAGATTTTTAAAGCTGGAGTTAGTCTTCCCTGGTGTCTATTAAAAGAATAAAACTCCAACCTTTCTGCAGAAATCTATCAGAACTTCAGATGAAAAGCTTTTTGATGTGTGCCATAATGATTGGTTTGGAAGTTGTTGAAGGCAGCAGGAATGAAAATACTAGGGGAAAATTCTGTCCTTCTGGGCTGGAGTGTACTGGGGAGAGTCTGCAAAACAATGGTTTCTGTAAAGTGTGATAAATGATTTAGTCTCAAACAGGATTCCAATTAAAGTTTACAATTTATTAAATGAATAAAGGCAAGCAAACAGCGCTGGGAGTGCTGGGAGTCTCTGCTCAACCAAGACGCACCCTGAAGAGTTTCAATTTTTGACGTATATCTCTTATGTTAATATGTATTAATAACTATTCCCATTAAGTGATTGGCCTTTGCTACTGGTTGCTGGGGGTCACTAGGTCTTTGGTGGTCGATGGATGAAGTCAACAGTCTTCTAGAGTGTTCGTTAGATTACTTCTGCAAGCAGCAGGAACTATATACATTTTATCCAGTTTTCCCATAAGCCCTCGGTTTTACAAGCACAAGCAGAATAGTCAGGGGTTATCCATATTATGAGGATCACATTTTGTCATACTTATTCCAACATACTTATACCAACATTATTCCACATTGACATGAATCATGGAGACGTATCTCACAAAAGGAACTTTCCCTGGTCTTCTAAAGTACAGGCTGAGACTTGAAAAGCAGAAGTGCCTTTATATGTGCATCAGAACATTTTGGGTGGGTTGTTCTATGTTGCTGTGTCCCTTTGTCAGCCAAGACCGTGGCCTTCCTTTGTAGCTGTGAGCAAGAGATTTGGAAAGGGGTGGTGTCACAGATGAAAGAATGGAGAAAAGGCAGCTAAGACTCGATCCTTTTGCACTGGGACACTGCTGGCAGGTCCAAAGTGTTTTAATGGAGCCACTGGCTGAAAAAGGGCCAACAGCCATCAGTGACCAGATGGATTTCATCTGCATGGTGACCCAGCTTCAGTGTAATCCTGGCAGTACTGACAAGCAGCAGAGGTGAGGAGATGCTACTGCTGTGGGAGGAAGCATTTAGAGGCTGGGTGCATATGCAAGCTGCTGGAAAGAAAAACAGCAAAGCATCTTGCCAAGATAATCCAGTACAATAAAAGATCCATTCCTGAATGTGATCAAACATCTACAGAGTATGTTGCCAAGATTTCAGTTATGTTCAAATGAAGATGATGATACTCGTAAAAAGACATTACTGATGGAAGATACCAGCAGCTGGAAATAATACTACCCTGCGTAGTAGAGGTGGCTATGTGGAAGAGGAAAGTTAGTATACTGGTATCAGCCTCTGCAGTTTTATCGGGAAGGTCCTGATGATCCACAAAAGTACTGAATGAGATGTGATAGGGCAGTTGCATGATTCATGCTGCAGATGTGAGCAGAGCTGAAAAGTAAACAGCAGACGAGAATATACCCTGGGATTAGCTGTGGATGCAGAACAGGATTTAGTTTAAAGGGGCAAATGAAAATGTCAGTGGGTTAGGAGTTAACTTCATTAGATGGATTAGAGTTTGCCACTCCAAAAGCTTCCTTTTAAAAAATCAGTGTGGCTCAAACTATTTCTTTCTTTTTTTTTCCCCAACCTTTTGATTGATGACTGAAATGGGAAAAAAAAAAAAAAAAGAAAAAATAAAAAAGAAAAAAAGAAAGGAAAAGTCCGTTTCTTGCCCAAATTTGAATTGGGAGAACACTTTGGCAAAGACTGTGATCAGACAGCTAAAAAAGTTAGATGTATCAGAAATGAGACAAGCTTGAGAGCCTCTGTCTGGGAGGTTTCTGAACTCCATTTTGCACAGAGTGAAACAGGGTTTAAATAATTCAGATGAAACTTGGTTAGATATTATATACATTAGTCTCGGCTAAATTCTTTACTGTTTCACTTGAAGTTATATTGTAGTGTACTGGAGGGCCAGATTTGTAAAAAATTCTTTCCTGCTTTCTAATGAAATGAAAACGACCTTTTTTTTTTTTTTTTTTTTTTTTTTTTTAGAATTAATCGACATTTTCCTGGTAAAATCTTCTGCAAATCCGGTTGAATACTTTGGTCTTTACATGACAGTAGGTCTCTTCTGAAAATCTATCTTTAAAATACATATTTCAAAGGCACAGAGGTTATAGCTCTTTCTCTAAACAAAGCAAACTTGTTTAGGTCTTAATCTATTGCTACTAAAGTCATAGACTCCAGAGTTTGTAGACTATAGAGTGTTTTATCGTCCCAAATATTTGGGTATCTTGATGGGGCCTCCCTGGTGGGTGTGACCAGTGCTACAAACTGGCCTTGGGAGCTTTTTTAGAGGACGTGGGTGGGCAAAAGTCAATCATTGCCTGGTGCCTGGGAGCCTTCCCAGAATCTAAGGCTCTACAGACATGTAGCCCCACAGGCTAATGATGTGAGTTTGGACCAGTTCTTGCACTTTAATATCCCAAATTACTGTCTGAACCAAAACAAAATTAAAATTGCATGATTACAGCCCTGTGTACAGTTGAGGGAGGAAGATAAACCAAAAGCCTTTGATAAATATATTAGATGGTTAATTGTTCAATTTAGTGCTTCCATGGTAACAAAATCAGACACATAGAGATTACTCTATGTGCTGTGGTTTTTACTATTACAAGACACTTTGGGACATTTTGAATATGCAGGGCGCAACAGTATATTAAACCAAATTGTAGATCTGTATTTTGACAATTTGGTTTTGTTAGCATAGTATAATTTATTTTGATTGTAGCAGTGAAGAGGGAAACATTTTGATAGTCATTTGCTTTCATTATCCATTTTTATTGTTTCTTCCTACTCAGTATTTTATTTTTATTTTTTAAACAAAACATAAAGCCTTTACAATGAAAGGAACTGATTAAAAAAAGAAAAAATAGTGATCCCAGTCTGATTAGTTCTGTTTTCAATAATATTTAGCAAGGAGAGTTTTGGCATCAAAGCATAACTTTGACATCCATCAACTCTCCACCTATTTGGGATATTTTTGCAGAAAAGCCTAAACAGGTTATTTTAAAATCTGCATGGTAGTAAAAAGTTACTGTGCTTGTGGTTCCCTCAAGATGTGAATAGATAGATGATTTGGAAGGAATGGTAATACCTTTTATTAGGTGAACTGGGAAAAAAATGTGAAGAAGCATGTATGAGATCTTGCTTGGTTGGGTTTTTTTGCAGTGGTATCAGTCTTGTCTAGTAAAAGGTATTGTTTCTTTCTTCCGATCTCACCTCTTTTAAATAATAGACTTTCCTCCATGGAAAATCTCACTAAGACACTGTGCAAATTCTCACGTTCCTCAGACTTTAGCATTACATCCAGTTACACCTAGATCTGGTCGTTTTCTTTCAGAGCCTACTCCTTCCTTCCACAGCTGGGTTTTGGCCAGCTGCTTGGGTGGCCGTGGGTAGCTCTGCCACCCACTCTCTGTGGCTGCTGCCCTCTCTCTGCCCTGTCTCTCTTTTTCCACAATTAGCTTCCTCTTCCCTTCCCCTGGTGTGAGACTTGGCAAAAACCATGCTTTCTGTTGGTGTTCTGCTTATCTGCTACCTCTCTGTATTTTACCACTAGCCTGGAGGTAGAAGGTGCTCCAGGAGGAGCATGAAATGTCCTTTTGTTTATCCAGACTTACACTCCTACTGTTGGCCTGCTGTCCTCCAAAGGGGTTACTATAAGGTCAAAAATCCATGAGTGGGAGATACCCATCTAGTGCTCTGGTGCACACTGAGAGTGGGTCCTTCATGTCCACAAAGGAGAAGACATTGCAAGTGGGCCTTAACTCTGTGGCTGTCCTTTCTTTACTTCCCCCAAGATGGAGAAAATATCTGCATTTCAGTGTCCAATCTTAACCTGCATTTCAGGATCCCATCTTACTGCTTTGAGCCACTCTTCTTGCTATACAGGCATAGTTAGTTCCAGCTATGTTATTACACTAATTAAAAAAGTCTAGCAGAAGAATGGAGTGCGGACTTCTGCAGGATGTACAATTATCCTCAAGTGAGTGAGGAAGGGAAACAGCAAATTAACAACCAGGTTGTCATTATTCAGTTACTGCGCTCAGCTTTCCTCTCGCCGTTAATCAGGCAGATTGTTCCACGCTTTGGGAAGTTTAGCTGACTTGCCGTATCAGCACAAAGCAGAATCTCGCTGAGGAGATCACACAGTGTTTCCAAAAGCATCTGAAAGGGATTTATAGCTTGTGAATCACAAAAGCAACTCTAATTAGTCCCAAGAGGCAGTTACATAAGAAAAACTGATAACATTGCCTCATCATATTTGCTGCCCTCTTGCAATTTTCATAGGAGATTCTGATACTGAATGTTTTGTAACAACTGGAGCTCAGAGACCCTATTGCTAATAACAGTCCTTAGTAAACAGCATCCTGTATTTAGAATCCCAAAAAGATCGGTCAGATACTGGTAGTTTTGCTGCTTGTCAATATTGCCACAGTTGCACAGAGGTTTAAGCTGGAAGATTCTGTAGCCAGTTGGGAAATGTCTGAAGAAAAGTGAGAGTCCTGGTAGTCCAGAGGTAGCCAACATTTGGCAACCTGTCATCCTCTCCTTTCCTCCCCCTCTCCCCTCCTCTCCCCTCCTCTCCCCTCTCCTCTCCTCTCCTTTTTGAGGTGTAGATTTTGTTTTCAAGCTCTGGAGGTATGAATTCTTCTCCCTGCTTTCCTAATGAGGTCTGTTCCTGCATTATGGAAGTCACTGGAAACTTTGCTGTGGTATCGGTGATCTTGATTTCAGATTGGCAGGAGCATGGATATGGGTGAATGAAAAGCATTGCCCTTTGTTCTTACCATACTCTCTAGCCCATTCCTCTATTTTGTTTTCCTTGGAGTTTAGTGTTTGAAACAACATAAACATGCTGTCTGCAAAAATCCAGGGAACCTGAATTTAAAAATGCTCCTCTATGTGAGATGAGTTACAGATCTCACAGGCTATATTATATATATTATATCATTGGGTCCATGGATAGATGGCATTCTGAGAACTCCCTTGGCTGAGACAAAGTTCAGAGTTTTAGTGTAGTAACAGTTCTTTTGTTACCTTCTACAAAAGCCAATGTGAACTCAGGCAGTACTCAATTTTTCACTAGCAATGTAGAAAACAAAATGACTAGGGAAATGAATGGGAATTGCTGGAAGTTCTATAGTTTTTAAATTGGGTTGTTTATTTGGTTAGTTATATGTGGATCTATGTGCTTGTCATTAAGCACCTAAGTATGAAACACTTAGGCCCAGGTAGTTTGTGATTTCTCTTTTATTTATCTTCATTAGTGGATGTTTGTTGCAAATACCTTACAGGAAAGTGAAGAAAATCTTCATTCTCCACACTGGCGAAAAAGAAATATTTGAATTAACAGCTTGATGATTAAAGATTTTTATTAGTTTTAAAGGTGAAGCAGGACCTCAGAGACTCAGGAAATAAAAGTAGGGCAAGAAAAAATAGGTATGCAGGGTAGGAGGATGGGATGAAAGACAACCCCCAAAATTCGATATAATGGATAGATCAGAAAACAAAATTAACTTGAGTATTTCCCATTTAAGTTTTGTGTTTGATCATGAATTAAAGAATTAAGAGCTGTCTAGGCTTTGAAATCAAAGGAATCTACCTTTTTTGATTGTTAGTTTAATTTTTAATACTGAGAAAATCAGCCACCTGTCCAATGGCAGGACTCCTGACTGGTATTCGCAGATAATATTTTACAAGGCAAATCAGGCTTTCTAAAGTGGTGTTTGCAGAACTATAATACTTTATGTTTCTCAGTTGTTGTCTTTGTAATGGATGAAGTGGTCTCTGATTGACTGAAACAGACTAGGGCACCTGCTAAGATCACATTGCTTTGAGGCTGAGTGTCGTTGAAACTCATTGACTCCCGGAATCAGCACCTCACACAATTACATACCTTGGATGATCAAAAAGCAGCATCTAAGTAACAGTTAATGGAAAATCCTGCACTCTACAGCACCAATAGATTTATTAGCTCTGATGATTGTCTAGGCTGTGCATTTGATAAAATACAAATAATGGGGCATTCTCACAGCATCTTTACTCTTACGGTAATAGAGGGTAAGTGGCTCTCTTTTGCAATTATATTTGTCCATTATGTGTTCCAGAAAGGTGATCTATCTTGCCAATGCATGCAAGTGTGACAATAATGTAGTCCTCAGACATTAATTCTGCAGTCTTCGTGCTAATAAGCATAATTTCTAGGCCATTACAAAAGTATGTAAAACTTTGCATGGCTTTGAATAATCAATTAAAAGCCACTAGGTCCCATATTCCATTGCCAAAGAGATGCCATCCTGACATCCCTGCATCAGATTAAAACACAAGTCTAACTGTTTGCATGTGCTGAGAGAATTGCAGCAGGACCTGTTCAGTCACTGAAATAAGAGGGAAAGGACTGTGATATGGTCTTAATATTTGATCCTCAAAGCAATATTGCCAAATGGACCAGGTCAGCAGGTACGCGCAGGTCATAGTAAGGGAGAATGCTATCAGGTATTATCAAAAGGAGCGGGAGAGGTAGATTCTCATCAGCTGCTTCTCTGCAACTCTGATTAGTCCTTCCTCCAAAATGCTGTGAATGTGGTAAGAGAAAAATTGGAGTGAATCTAGCAAATCTCAGTCATATTCCATTGTCTCTGTTGCTGGGTTTGTTTCTCTCTAATCTAGAAGATGTCTCTTCTCTGCATTCTTTAGTAGTTATTTGCTTGAATTTGGAAGCTGACGTTTGCTTTTGCAGGGCTCATGTCTGGACTGCTGCTGACCTTTCACATAGATCCTGTCATTTTGGCTTAACTGCTTCTGTCAACAGGCCAGCCAATTTGCACGTCCCAGGTGATGACCTTGCAGAAGATGCAACAACAATAACAAAAAACCAATAGTGGTAGAAAAAGTTGCAAAAAAAAAAATATTGTTGAGAGAGCATGTTTTGAAATGCCTCGGGTATTTCACAAAAAGGCTTAAAGGACTCTCTGGACTTTCCATCATGTTAACAAAAAAGTGTAGTGGGTAATAGGCTGAGAGTCAGTCAAATGGTGAATTGAGACAATAGTTATCTCCAGACAACTCATGTACTGTACCTTTTATTTTTGAGGCAGTGATGCTTCTGAGAGGATCTGTGGATGGCTACTATTTATCTACACAGATTAACTAGACATTTACCTGGACAGATTTACAGAAAAAGGGGAGGCAGAGATAGAAAGACATGGTTTCTACCATGTGGTATGAAGCTTTAATGCAGTGCTCGGGGTCCCTACTGTCTATGGGATGCTCATCTGCTAAGGTTAGTGAAACACTAAGTGGATCTAGGAAAAAAAACTACTGCAAGGGTTAGAAAAGGACTATGTCTCTGTGAATCCATTTCTGTACAGAGATCAAAAGAGGAAGGATGCCAAAGGACTGCTGACATGTTGTGTCATGACAGTCACCCTTGAAAGTGAGATTAATTGGCAGCAGACCTACTTTGAAGGGACCCTCCTGATCAGGAGTGTTGCAGGTGATAGGTTGTGGGTATGTGTAAGCAGCTCTGGGCTGCATGCAGATGCTGTGGGGCATCTGCAAATATGGGCCCATCTCCGATAAATTTGGGGAAAGGTATTCAAAGAGAAGGGTGGGGTGAGGTGGGGAACCTAAAGAAAGGGTAGGAAAAGGATGGTAGAAATGTTGAAGGAAAGATGCAAACTAGTTGGCAAGAAAGGGTCAGCAGGGAGTGGAAGGAACGGAAAGAAATTGGAAGAGAAATTTGGGAGTTAACTGTTTGGATCAAAGAGAGAGGTGGAAGCAGGGCTAACTTAGCATGCAGGCCTCAGGGAAGTCTGCTGCCTGCAGCCTTGAAAATGAGAGCCTGCCACAAGATTCATAATAATTGAATTGAGGGAATGATGGTGGGCTAGGAGGGCTGACATTTTACCAATTAGATTGAATAGAGTGAAAGAGTGAGTGTTTATATTTAAGAACCACACTCAAATTCACTCTAAATTGGAGGGAGATGCACAAGAAGAAAAATGTTTGCAATGACTTATCTGAATCATTAGCAGTGTTGCTCCGGGTGTCATTTTTACATCGTTCAAAACTCTAAGTCCTTTACCTGTTTCTCTATTCAGCCTTTTCCTTCTCATTTTTTAGCAATTTATGGCCTGATTATGCAGGTTTTATTCGGTTAAATTTCCCTTTCATTCTCAAATTAGTGGAGGTTTTGCCTGAGTAATAGCTAAATTATTTGGTTCTTCAAGATATTATTATTTCAAGTATTGTAAAGCCATTACTCATCAGCAGTCAATTTTTGTATGTACCTGACTTGTGCCCTACCTGAATTAGAAAAGGACACCCTGTAAGTGTCGTGGTTTCAGCCAAATCCACCAAAACCCGATCGACAGATGTCCCCCCCTCCCCC
>VZRU01017035.1:49602-71360 GCA_013398155.1 Pedionomus torquatus | reverse complement strand
ACCCCTGTTGGTCAGCTTTGCGTCACCTCTCCTGTCCGCTCCTCCTTGCGGGTGGGACCCCTTTAATCTTTTCCGTTTCCGACCCTCCAACAGGGCAAATGATGAAAATTACCTGACCTTGGTTTTGTTATAGCAATAAGTATAAGCAAAAGCCTCTCTGCATACCATCCCTTGGATCACTGTGAGACAAAACAGTTCTGAACAATGTGCTGTTAATTTCAGAGTTCAGTTAGTTAGAGGAGGCCTAGCTAAGAAAGTAAAACTGTAAAACAGAAAATTGGTTCGTCTTACCTCAGACCAGGACACATGGCCAGGGACACCTCCCCTTAGAGCAGGCTGCTCAAAGCCCCATCCAGACTGGCATTGAACACTTCCAGGCATGGGGCAGCCACAGCTTTTCTGGGCAACCTGAGCAACTTGCTCCAGTGTCTCACTACCCAAATTAGCAGTTGATGGTACTGCAGCTTGTAGCCTCCAAACCTGATTCTGTCTTTTTAGGGATGCAGCCACTGAAAGCTGAGATGATGTTAGATGGGTTGCTGGGCTGACTCCGCTGGTTTATGCCTGCAGTCATCAGTTTATTGTGACCATGTTTTGGTGTGCCCTGGTTATTTCATGAAGTTTTTCAACTATTCCATCTAAGGAATGTCTGAACTCACTTTGCCAGTGCAGAGCTTATCCATCTATATGAGGGCTCTCAGCAAAGGTGAATGTGATTGCACTTTAAACTGAATCAGTTGCACTGCATTAAGCATTAAGAAGGGTGTTTGTATTCAAAATTAAAGCAGTTTTATTTCAAGTTTCATTATTCCAATGCCAAGACAGGGCCTAGAAAAGGGGAAGCTACATTTCTATCCAGGAAGACACATTTCTATTCAGTTGGGGGTGTCCCTGCGACTGCAGGGAGGTCGGACTAGATGACCTTTGGAGGTCCCTCCCGGCCTGGATGATTCTATGAATCTAAGACACTATAAAGATGTCAGGAAAGAAATCTAAACGGTTCCTTTTCTTCAGAAGGACTTAATATCCTTTAAAGAAAGAAAGCAATGTCTCCTTGCAGGCCTCAGCTGTTAGAGCTAGGCACTCAGCACCTACACAGGAGGAACAGAAAAGAGTAATTATACTATTTTGGGTGAGAAGTAGGGTCTGTTGTTTTTCTGATTCTGTTCTCTGGCTCGGTCCCACTGCACAGGGTGGGAAAAGTGATAGCTCCAGGTCCTTGACCAACTGTGTTTACCTGGTAGTGTGTAGCCAGCATGATAACTATTGCTAATTTTGAGTCAGATTTGTCTATATAGCTCAGTCTTTTTTGTGTGCAATATCCTTTCCGCATGAGTTGCTTTTCCAAGATGGTTGGTGAAATTGCATTGGATGCCATTTCATTTGTACATCTGCTACTACTGTTTTTATTTACTTGAGCTGCTGAATCGTTGTGCAGCTTACAATACAGACAGTATTTTTATAGGAGGATTGGAGAATATATGTCACATCTATGGAGATAAGCAGAGAAGAGGGAGCCAATGGACATTCCTCCAAATTAGCAAGGAAGATGTGAACAATTTATACAACTTTAGAAGAGCCATGTGCCAACGCACTGCTACTGCAGAGCATGAATGCCCTTCTGAAACCTGCTTGGAGTTATTGCTGCCCTCTAGGGTTGGAAGTTGTCTGCCTGGAAGAGAAGCACTTAAATATATCTACAATGCTTGTGATGACATATGACAAGTGAATTTCAATGGATTTTTCCAATGACTGATTTTCACAAATCATAAATGCATTCAGAGTGTATCTCTGTCACCTAAAAGCATGGTTACCTGGAAAATGCTCATAGGGGAACCTCTCAGAATTGTCTATTGACAATTCTATTGACACTGGTATAGTCCACACTATGATAGGATTCTTTTTGACATTTAAGAAGGGGGATGGGGTAGAATTCTATTCTATGAGTCCTTTTTCAAGTGATGAATTGAATGTCTGTGCCATAACGAAACTGTCTCTTTATTAGAAAGCTTCTCAAATGTGTCTACATGCATTATAAAAATGGGAGACATTCTGTGTGAATGGAAATGTTCTTGGTAAAAAATAGATTAGTAACTGGTGAAAGGCCATACAAAGATACATTTTAAGACCTGCAAAGGGATTTATTCTCAAACTGCGATTGTCAGTAGGTTCTACTTAGCTGCTGAGCAGTGAAGCATTGTATGATACAATAGACATGGCAAAAAGAACAATTTCTGACTTCATCAGGATTCAGAAACACCAGCCAGGTTTTGAACTTTCATTGGAACTACTTGAGAACCATTGGATAGATGTGGTAAAAGTTGAATAGCTGTAAGCCACCTGTTTGACTGCTGGCTAGGAAGTCCTGGGAGGTGATATTGGTGACCTACTGGCAGCAACAAAGATAAGGAACCTAGTGCGTGGTGATTTCAAGAATCACAGAATGAAATGGGGTTGGAAGGGAACTCTGGAGATCATGTAGTCCAACCCCCCTGCCAAAGCAGATCCACCCAGAGCAGGTTGAGTGGAAATGTGTCTGGGTGGGTTTGGAATGTCTCCAGAGACAGAGACTCCACCACCTCTCTGGGCAACCTCTTCCAGGGCTGTGCCACTGTCAAAGTGAAAAAGTTCCTCCTCATTTTTACATGGAACTTCCTCTGTTCAAGTTTGTGCCTATTTCCTCCTGTCCTGTCACTGGACACCACTGAAAAAAGACTGACCCCATCCTCCTGACACCCACCCTAGGAGTATTTATAGGCATTGATCTGACCCCCCCCCTCAGCCTTCTCTTCTCCAGACTAAAAAGACCCAAGTCCCTCAGCCTTTCCTCCATCAGAGATGCTCCAAGCCCCTCATCATCTTTGTAGTCCTCTGCTGTACCCTCTATAGCAGTTCCCTGTCCTTCTTGAACTGAGGTGCCCAGAACTAGATAGAGAGATGCTTTTGAAACTGACCCTCCACCATTGACATATGACCAGATGGCCATTGTGGCAGCAGAAATAGGTAATGTAGATCTCAGGAAATGTACTTATACTACCAACATTAAATTTTTTGGGTGGTAATCATGTTATTTGTTGTCCAAAGTTGGACATGACCAAAGTAATGCACTTAGTAGGATGAGTCCTGTGGGCACCAGTGTGGTTCAATGAGTGAAGACCATACAAGGCAATAGAGCTGTAGTACAGACTGCAAGTACTGCTGAAAATGTCCTCATGCCACCTGGTTAGGATGAGCCTGCTCCAGAGGATAAGTGGTAGTCACAGAGTGTTTTCAGAGCTGATGGACTGTGCCTGGTTGTCAGCACTGTGGGAAGACGAAGAAAATCTTGCAGAACTAATGTAGCTTTTAAAGTTTACCAAGAGATATCAATAAAGATGCAAAGTAGATCCAAGGCAAACAGTGTTTTCAAGAGCATGGCAGCAATTCCCACACTGAAGAACACTTGGGTGTTTTTTTTTTTCAGCAAGCCAACAAAGCTAAGCCTAAATAGACCCTTGAACAAAGAATAAGAGAAAAATAAGGACATTGCAGAGAAAATTTGTCGATGCTGTACCAGAGTTCCTATATAAAGTGCTGACCCAGGATCACTGTGTAGAAGTTGAACTCAAATTCTCTCAGAAGGAAGAAGATTAATGCATTATGATATGTGTTTAGTGACTCAGATGATAGCTGCAGATCAGTTGTAACCCACACAGATATGCTTGAGCTCTTCCTGCATTCAGCAGTACCACGTCTTGCTCAATATCTCAGAAAGCTGAAACACAGGCCTAATTAGGACACTGTTAATGGGATATAGTGAACTGTATAAAACAGTGTGTTTTCTTGGAAATGCTGTACTTTAAGCACATGAAAGCAAGTAACCCTAACATTTAGGCAAGCTGTCACCCCCCAAATTTTTCCAGCTTGGCAAACACTGTGCAAATACCAATTTCAGCAAATGTTTTCATGCCAATAATCCTAGTCCAAAAGGAGTGACATAGCCTGCCAAGCTTGTGGAAATCCCACTGGTTCTGTCGTACTTTCTGTGCAAACTGGCAAGAAGGAATTTGGGGATAAACCAAAGTTCTCTGCATTCCTCTTTCTATTCTGGATCCATGAAGTCATGGCTGGATAAATGATGCCAAGTGGAGTTTGGGAAGTTGATAGAAGTCTGTGTTGCCAAATTTGTCTGGGCATCTGGAATTCCAGCTTTGTCTATTCTCTACCAATGCATGTGCATGACAAATGGACTCAAGTCCCCAGAGACAGGCAAACCACCAATCTGAACCAAGCAAAAATTAATTGTAAGGAGCAGAATGATGTACAGTATCATTTCAACAGAGATTCCGAAGAGGAGAATTATGATATTAGAAATACTAGAGACAATAGTTTCTTCAAAATGGCTTCCATCAAATCTAATGTGCTTTCATTAAAGAAAGCATGTACTTGCTTTAAAAATGTGTTTGCTTCTAGTTCTTTAATTGCTGTAAGAATCTTGGTTTGATAATACATATGAAGTGTGTCATAATGTGAAATACATTTGTCAGAATTTAATAGAGTACTGTTATAAAGTATATAATCACATCTACTAAGTTACTGGTGAGCAAAGACTATTAAATTAATGGGAACCTCTGGACAAAGAGATCTGAAAAATAAAATCAATGAAAAAGAATCTTAGGTGACATCAATAACATATTTCTTTCCATGGTTCCCTGACTTTGAAGAGAACTTGGGATTATCCAGCAAATTCTTCTGGTTTATTGTGAGACACTAGCAGTAGCCTGTTACAGACTAGAGCTGGAGGATTTTTTTAGTAAAGTGGAAAGGAATTACTGGGTAAACTTGAACTACAATAGGAATCTGGTAAGAGCTTGATCAAAGAAAAACATTGCTTTATGCAAACAGAATAATTTTGTGCGACGACTTAAAACATTTTATTTTTTTTTAATATTGCTGTTCTTTTGTAATTTTTTTTACTCTTTATGCTAAATGTTAGTATTTTATAAAGGAGAATGCAGTTCTTCAATGAAAATCCAAAGTTTTAATGAGAGAACGACATGGATAGGGTTTCCTGAGGATTTTTCCATCTCTCTCTTTGTCTCCCTCTCTCCCCCATGAAGTGACAAAATGCAGTCAGGAGACAGTAGCTGAGGCAGCCAGTCGATAGGAAACCTTTCACATGGCTCTTCTGCAAAAGGGAATTCTTTGTTGCCTTTGATCACAGGGAGAAAGTGGTCAGGAAAAAACCTGAGTCCTGCCTGCGGGTGGCTGAGTTGGTGATCTGCAATGGTCCTACAAGCCCTTTGATTTCAGGGGCTCCTGAAACAGGACAAGGGATCTCCCTGCTGTGCCTCCTGCCTTGCTCCTGTGGCCTCCCTTTTCAGACACAACCTTCATTGCCACATGTAAGAGGTGCTTCACATTCTTGTCAGAGGGAAACAATGCAATGAATGTAAGCGGTCTCTGTAGATGAAGGGTACTGATAACTGCCCTAATAGGCAGCAAAAGGAGGTAGCTGCTCCTGCTGGAGGAGGAGTAGGAGCAAGCAACTTGTGGGGGGTTCTGCCCCTCTCCCACCCTGGCCAGGCTCAGCAAACCATATTGGACAGCCAGGCTAACTGATGGGACAAGCCACGTCCGCTCTTTTATGTTTGGGGTTTTATGTCAAATACTTTCCTGTTGTCTTTTCTGCAGTGGCACTAATGTCCTTGACACATGGCCATCACTATAGTAGGATGAGTAATGGTGCTTGAGAAATCAGAGCCCTGAAGTTACAGCATGAGGACATATATCCTTCCCTGGTTGTATGTTTCTGTTTTATGAAGCTGTAAGAAATAATTTTTCCTTCTTAGTGAGGAGATAAATCAAAAGTATTTTTTTTTTTTAGACCAAACTAACTCTCTGAGTTCTGCCAGATGAATTGGGGTGAAAAGAGACTAAATAAGGCTCCTGATCTTGTTATGCTTTCCATGCACAGAAAGATAGACAAGTGTGGATGTGAAGAGAAAGATTCCTGCTCATTATGCATCTTAAAGGTCAGTGCCCTTCACTTCAGTGCACTTCATCACTGCCCCCAACCTTTAACTGGTCAAATAGTTCCCACAAACACAGGAGACAGATGAGAGATGGATGATTTAAGTCTGGAGCTCTCAATTTTAAAAAAGGCTCCAAAAATCAACTTTCTCAGCAGATCCAGGCATAAGTTTGAGCTCATTGGGAAAACAAACTTCAGCTGCAAAATCTCCACATGGTGTATGAGATCGTTTTCCGGCCTCAAATGCGGGTGGTGGGAAAGAGTTCTGGTGTCAGATTTTGGCCATGTTTGATTTTAGCAAAACTGGATGTTGTTTCTATTTTAGTCTGCAGAAAGAAACCTAAAGGCCTACTGAAGTCATCAATCTGAAGCTGCAGCATCCAAAGTCTCTTCTGAGTGCCTCTGCCCAATCCGGTGCTGCACCTGCTGCCAGGTAAAACTGAAATACATTGCTCCTCATTAAATACCACATCACTCCATTACATGCTTAAGGATAAATATATATGTGCAGCTGACTGATTAATGGATAAGCGAAAGTCCATTCCATGAACTTGTCTTTAAAATCATAAGGACATTTTCTCCCTCTTCTCCAAAGATATTTCAGGACTGGGATGGAAAATGAAGGTGTAAACCTGTGTAATCTTTTGCATGGCTAGCCAGACCCTCTTGCTGCCCTTCTACTTGTGTGCAAACACCTTCCCTTCCACTCTTCATACATTCTTCCATCTCACAGTTCATATTCATACACTGAATTTCTTTGTGGGGCTCTTGGGCCAGATCCTGAAGTGGTATAAATCATGACAGTGTGATTAGCCACGCTGATTTTGGCAAAGCTGTGATGATTTATAGCAGCTGAGGGTCTGGGCCCCTATTTAAAACCAGAATTTTCTCAGTTCTGGATTCCTGGACATTTATCTAACCTATCCATTGGAAATGGATGTAGCTGAAATAAATAAATAAATGCATAAAGTCAAGAGTATTATAGGATGTAGCTCTGTTACCATGGAAACTTGATCTTCTTATCCAGTTCTTTTTTTCTCTGTTAGCCAATTTAACCTCTCTATCCTTTTATTAAAACTCTTCCTCATTAAGCAGGAGGTTGCAGCGTTTTTGCTAGAAAAATGTGGGCAGAGAAATATCAGCTTCTGTATCTGTTTGGTGAACTAAAAAAAAAGCATCTGAGCTGTAGGGAAGAATGTGGAGGAGGATGAAAGTAGAGCGAAATATAATCATATTAAAAATAAAAATATGAATCAGTTTGGATAATCACTCCATAAATTGGTAGCATGCATTAAATCTATAAGTCAATATCTTTTCTTCCTGTATCTGTTCCACTCTGCATTACATTAAGAGTTACTCTGTCACTTAGGTGTACAACCGGGTGCAGTCTGGAATAATATGACACAATGTTAGTTACATAACAGTATGTGACCAATAACATTTAAAAGCAGAATTTGCTGGCTGACTGGCTTGATGGGTTGGTGTTGGAGGGGGAGTTGGATATTGTGGCAGTTCTCTGTCTCTTATTTTCAATTCTGAGTCACTTTCTGAGCTGTGGTGACAGGGCTTTCACATTAAGAATTGCCAATATGGAATTCAATTCCTTTCTGAAAGCCTCCTGCTAATTAATTCATACTCTGTAATGCACCTGAATGAAAATGGAGGCTTCTGAGCTATTCCTAAGTTCTTTCTTCTCGGCCAAGTTCTTCTTTCTGTTATAACTTTGGGTGTAGCTTTTGTCCTATCTGCACTCCTGGTTATGTAGTGAGGATTTTTTGAAGTGGTGATCCAGCCCAGCTTTGGGATACTGTTTTTCTCTCTCCCTCTGTTTCATGATTGCTGAGTAATGTAGTGTGCTTCGGTGGCAAGGTGTTGGACTTCCACTGAGGACAGGAGTGCAAGTGCCCATGTGAAGTGATATTATGGAAAATTGCATAAATATTCCAACCTTTTTGTCACCTATGGCAGCTAGTGTTTCTTAAGCACATCTTGCATAATCATAACACATCTTGTTTCAGTAAGCTCCAGGCTGGTCCTGATCTCAGGGTAGTCTTACAGCTCTTGCGAAGTTGTGATTTCTTCTGTGTAGAGGAGGGTCAAGCAGTTTGACCAAGGGTGAGATCAGAGGGCGTGAAAGCTTCATAGTGGCAAAAATGCTTTTTTTATTTTCTCAAGGAGCATTAGTCAAGCCTATGTGGTGCATGTAAATATTATGCATAGTGAATTTTATGGTACTAATTGTGTGTCTGAGAGAAAGATGTACACTCTAATGTGTCAAGCAATGTCTCGCTTTCCTCTTCCTTTCATGCTCCCAATAACTGTAATTCCTCCTTTTTGTGCCTGGTTCCAGACCATGGCTTCCACGGGAGTTTAACCCAGTCATGTCTGAAAAGGTCATGTCTCCTGAATTCGGGAGTGTGGTGGATCAAATACTCTTGTTTCCAGAGCTCCACACTTGCACTGCCTTCCCTAGCAGTGGGAACTGCAGCTGGCTCCTCTTCCTCAGCAACATCTTTCTGTGTCCTGTGAACCTGGTGGCCAGGAGGAAGCCAAGGACAACTGGAGAGATTGCGCTAAGTTTCTGACTTGCTCAAGGAGCACTTGTAAAACTGGTTTACATGTTGTCAAGGTGCTGATCAGGACTGCAGCTGGAAACCTTGTCTACAATACAGTCACTCTTCTCACCCTGAATAATCAGCAAAGCTTTGTGTCAAAGAATGGAGATGTAAAACTGAGCCTGTTGTGTTTGTTGTGGCACAGTGAAACCATGTTGTGTACGGACTTTTCAATCCAGGAGGCTCATTTAAAGCAGCCAGGTTGGCTTTCCAAAAAATCTTTCAGGCTGTGACCCAGTCATTGGGCATCTATGAGGGCTTCTAGCCCTGAAAAGGAAAGACTGGGAATCTGTTAAGCAGGCTGCAAGGTGAACAGCTTTGTGGTGGGCTGAAGCAACTCTCACCACCTTCAAGTGCAAGAGTCTCTTTCCTGGGATCCTATATTTCATCCAGTCACACAAGGAAATACTATCTGTCATATGGCTAAAATGCCTTTGTCGCATGCTTTGTACCCTTTGTGTGACCTTGTACCCTTTGGTACCTCCTTGTACCAACAACCTTGTGAACAGAAGATATGTCCTCATTATGTGACAGGATCTGTCAGATATACAATGATAAGGCAGAAGTTCAAGTCCTTTGTGATATGGTGAAAAGTCAAGGTGACCTGAGAGACAAGGAGTTAGAAGAAGGGTGATAGGTGACAGGAACTGCAAAAATAGTTGGATACCAGCACCTGAGATCACTCTCAAACTCTGTCATGGAAATGACTTATGATGCTTGTCAGGAATAAACAAAAGCAAGGAAAATCTTCATTTTCCATTGCCAGAAATGATCTCCGGAGTCACTCAGGTCCCAGACAGAGCTATCATCTATTCAATTAAATATGTATAATTTCCTCTAATTATTCATTGGATAAACTTGCTGTAAGTAGGGAATGGGAAGGGGGAATTCCCACAGGAACCACCAAACAGGCTACTAACCTTGATTTAGAGTTGTTTCTTAACCTAGGAAATGTATCCTCTGATAATCTCAGATTGTCTTTGCTCTTGCATTGGATTTCCCTGCATAAGGCTTCTCTTGAGAACAGATCTCAAGAGAAGATCTTGAGATCATCTTTCAAGAAGAGGTCTTTGCTGTAGGAGTGTGCTGCACCATCAGCAAAATGCCCAGTTGTACATGGATACAAAGGCCAGAAGGAACCCTTTATCTTGTCTGAGCTCATGGATTACACAGGGCATAGGATTTCGCTCCTGCTTCAGGCCCACAGCTTTAGTCTGAGCCAGACAATGTTTTCTATATGCCCTGTATTAGTATTTCATTTCCCACCATGGGATTATTTTGGGTGCTGTGAATGCACCTACAACTGCCTCTTGCCTGACCCTCAGGCAGTCACATCATGGGATAGTGCTGTGGGGCTGAGAGTAGGAAGCAGCTCCCTGGAGGTCAGAGGACTGCAGTGGTGCAGAGAGCTGGAGGGACACTGCTGTGGTGCTGGGGATGCAGGAGTTGCTGCTGCAGTAACTGGAGACTGTGAGGCAAATTTGCAGACTAGGAACAGACTAGTCTGTTCTTGTGGGAACTAGATTCAGCTGTCAAATATATGTCATGTAGCCACTGATCACCCACCAGGTCATTATAGAATTTGAGGGGATTTACGAGGACAGCTTTGGGGTTTGATTCTTGTTTACTGTTTATTGTCATTCTGCTTCTGATAGTGGAAACTCTTTTTATTAAGTGTCTACTATTTAGAATTCAAGTATGCATTCAGATGCACAATGTAGTAAAGCAGTTCTGAATATTGAACTAGTGATTGTACTAAAATACATGCTCATAGAAATGTCAAAAAACAGAAAACAACTCAGTAGTCAGTTGGATAAACTCATAAGGAAAATATACCTCTTTAATCTGATTGTAATCAGTAGCATATGTTGGGCTCCCAAATCTCGTTTTATTTCTGTCTTTGTTTACCCCTCTACTCTGCTCTCATGAGACCCCACCTGGAGTACAATGTCCAGCTCTGGAGTACAAAGTCCAGCTTTGGAGGCCTCAGCAGAGAAAGGACATCGAACTGTTAGAACGGGTCCAGCAGAGGGCCATGAAGATGATCAGAGGGATGGAGCAACTCTGCTATGAAGACAGGCTGAAAGAGTTGGGGTTGTTCAGCTTGGAGAAGAGAAGGCTCCGGGGAGACCTTATGGCAGCCTTACAGTATCTGAACGGGGCTACAAGAGAGATGAGGAGGGACTCTTTGTCAAGAAGTGTAATGATATGACAAGGGGTAATGGTTTTACCATTTAAATTGGAAGAGGTGAGTTTTAGATTAGATCTTAGGAAGAAATCCTTTGCTGTGAGGGTGGTGACACACTGGAACAGGTTGCCCAGAGAAGTTGTGGAGGCCCCATCCCTGGAGGGGTTCAAGGCCAGGCTGGATGGGGCTTTGAGCAGCCTGATCTGGTGGGAGGTGTCCCTGCCCATGGCAGGGGGGTTAGAACTCGATGATCTTAAAAGTCCGTTCCAACTCTAACCATTCTGTAATTCTATGATTTGTTCCAAATCAAGCTTTTATCTTTGGATGTCCTGGTTCTGCCTTGGTATTAACAAAAATAGTGATTGCCATCTTCCTTGGAAACCAGGAGTGAGCACAGAGCTATTAGGTATTGATTGTTCTCTGCTTCCTTCTAGTAATGCCAGTTTTTCCCAGGGAGGGGATTTTGCTGAGGAGAAGACGAGGAGTGAGATTAACTCACTGGAAAAATGTAGAGAGGGGAAAAAGTGAATTTTTGTTTTGATAAACAAGTAATTGATGCATATACTTCCACTGCCTTGGGGGAGGCTCAGTGGATGGGCTGCAGGTAACTGAACTCCTTGTTCTTAATGCAATGTCTTTACTCTCTTGGTAGGGTCTCTTCTATGTTGCAGACATTTCTAGGTATGTTCACTCAGCCAGCATGAGTATGGAGCTATGGTGTGGCTCAGGGTGATAGCAGATGGGATCACAAGGTGGAGTGTTGGAAGACAGAATGTCATGCGCCTATTGGCCTTGTGGGATCAGCATTCTGGCAGGAGGTTAGACCACCATGCTCTTTGCTGAAACACTGAACAACAATCCTTGTGCCCTTTCTTAAAGGACCAGGTTCTACCTGGTCCCAAATCAGAGGAAAATATGGATAAGAATGAATCTGCATTTTCCAGATCATGCAGGGAGAAACAGGTAGAATGAGCTTGCCTGTGTTCTCAATAATATTTTTTTTAAAAAATGCCTACAAAACAGCCTTGTGTGCTTGTGTCAGTCTCTTTTCTCCACAAACTCCTGATTCCACTTCTTTCCAGCCTTCTGAAATCCAAGAGATATTTGACACTGGATCTGCATTAACACCACATTTGGTTGTAGAGGATGATACTTGCCAGGTGCTTTATTTTCAACAGGTGTTGATGCCAGGTTGCCAGTTGTCATAATGCTTTTCATGTTTTTTAAATTCTGTGTCATAGCATCAGTTTGAAGTAGATTTATTTTTTTTCAGAAATGATCTCTTCTATTCTAAAGGTGTGAAGGAACTTTGAAAATATGTGGCTTAAAGCTGAAAAACCCATTTTAAGAAATAGCATGTAAAATTTCATGAGATCAGAGTACATGATCAGTGGCTTCGTAATACTCTGTATCTGCTGTGGCAATGCATTATTAACTTTTCTTAGGTGGTCTTTTACTTCTTTTCTCTTTTCCTGGCACTCTTCCATGCTGCTTTTTGCCTTTTTTTTTTTTTTTTTTTTTTTTTTTTTTTTTTTGTTGTGTTAGACAATGCCAAGAGAGAGAAAAGAACTCTAATATGTGGCATCTGCTGCAATAAATTATCAAATTAAAAAAAAATAAGCAACATAATAGGTACATTATCATAAACTTGAGGATTCTGTGTTTTGTTGACTTCATTATAATTGATCTACGTGGAATTAATTATGTTAGGTGTGCTGAATATCTAATGATTTCAAATGACTGAGCAAACCTTAAATTGACAAATAGAGATTAATGTCCTCTCTCCCTCAAAATCCCCCATTTAGGAGAGAAACTTCTGCCACTTATCTTTAAAATCTCTACAATACTTGGTAGCTTGGCACATACCCGACTGTTTCTCCATAGCAACAAAAGATGAACAAGCTAACAAATTTATTCTGCTGCTCCCTATCCAGTTTGCCTTAAGCGACTTTTCTTTTAATAGTCAGTATAAAGCTATCGTACAGACTTTAAGGAGGAGTAATACTAAGACACATAGTTAATGTCTAAAAGACTAAGATGAATTTAGTTTTTAATCTTCCTATGAATTTCCTTGAATGGTACAAGAATGCCTTTGGGAAGGTGACCATTTCTCAGTGGAAAGCAGATGGAGTAATGTACCAGCCTAAGTTGCTTTAAACTTCTTTCAAAATCCCAGTCGTGCTTCTTGCTCCAAACTCCTTTCTAAGCATCTACTAGGTTCATTGGCAATTGAGAATTTATTCCCATTTTAACTAGAAGAGCTGGTCATGGATTTCTTTAAATAGAAGACAAAAATATGTGTAGATGAATGCTGGAAGAAAAGGGAAGGGCAGGACTGTAGCAATAGTTTCCACCTACTTTGGCTATTACTGTACAAATCTCTTCTAAAAATGACCAAGTGCTTTAGATAAATCTTAAGAGTTAGTTGATTATATCCTTCATTGCTTTCACTTATGTTCTTTGCATGAATGCCTAATGTCAGGAGGATATACCCTCCAGCCTGTGGACCCTATGTAGTTTAGAAATCCCGTGGCTTCCTCCCAGCCAAACCCATTCCCAGGGGATCTGCAGTGTCTTCCCCTCCCTATTTGAAATACTTCATCCAAAGTTCAACATTTCAGCAAGTCAGACCTGTGTATGGTTGCACCACAACCATGGATTCGTTCCTGACAGTTATGGGAAGGGAAAAGCTTTGTGTCACCTTGCATCCTCGCAAAGGGCTGGCTGCTATGCCAAAGAACAAGAAAAATAGAGTCTCTTCCACAAAGGGCTTCACGTTGCAGACATGGGAGAGCAGCAGTGGGCAGGGCTGGCTGTATCAGGCAGTAAGAGACATTACTGTTCAGGAAGGAGGGCAAAGCTCTGAGCCAGCCGTAGCCCACCAACCGTGTTTCTCTGTGTCCATGTATGACTGTAAAGCACAATTTTCTCTCCTGCACAATTGTTCCCATCATAGCAGCGTTGCAGCATATGACATGTGACTATATTTTGGAAAAATGTATTTTAAAGGGATCTGCATCCCTTGAGCTTGTTTCTCAAAACAGAGTTAGCTCCCTGTGGGGCACCATCTGCTTTCACATATCAGAGGCTTTGTAAGTGCAGCTTTTAATCTGCAGCAGGCAAACCTTAAAAGTGACTTCACCACCTCAGCTGCCAAGCAACCTTACTATATTCGTCCAGATCATTATACCCTACACAACTGTGTTAACCTACCTAATTCTTCCTTAATGATTGCTTTCTAGCATAAAGAAACATCGCTCTCAAATGGACTCTCTCTGCAGCTGAAAACGAGCAAGTCAGTGGAGGGGGAGAGTGATGAGGAAGTATCTGAGCTCCCGTTGTAGTCTCATCTCTGCTCATGAGAGAGACAGGAAAGGTCACAAGGAGCACAGGGCTAATAATGAGCGGCTTGAGGAAACTGGACACACAGCCAGGTGACTTTTTTCCGACACAGAGTAGTTTGCTCTCAGAATGTCATCTCCTTCTGGAATTTATAAACACAGGAATTAAGTTTCCTCAGACATATCAAAAAAATCTGCATATTTATTGACACCAACTGATTTGCAAAATAGAGCTGATTTTTTTTCCTTCTTTCTTTCAATGTATCTGCAGCTTCATTAGACCCAGCATCAGACACAGTAACATACTGCGAGCAACTGCATTATGATTAAACTTGCAATAATAGCAGAGACATCTGTCAGTGCTGAGCAACAAGTATGTCAGACGTCCCTTCTTTTGCTGCTGAAGGAGAACTATAACAGTGGGTGATATGAAGGAGGATGAGGTAATGACAACCATCTCTAAACTGCAATAAGAAAGTCAGGTGTTACTCCTATAGCTCTTTACTGCCGCAACATGAGGTACTCTCATGTGCCATAGCAGTTCTGTGTAGATTCATATCCAGATAAAAGTCAGGAGTAGTATTATTATTTCAGATTTTTATATATTAGTTGCATAAAATGTTTTCCTTTTCATAATATGATATTGGCGAGCTTCAGATTGGATATTAGGAAAAATGCTTCCACGGAAACAATTATTAAGCCTTGGAATGGGCTGCCCAGGGAAGGGGTTGAGGGACCATCCCTGGAAGGATTTAAAAAATGGGTTGACATAGAGCTTAGAGACATGATTTAGTGACGGTTTTTGTCAGAGTTAGGTTGATGCCTACACTAGATGATTTTAAAGGTCCCTTCCAACCTAGACAATTCTATGATAAGAGGGATGGAGTAACTCTCCTATGAAGACAGGCTGAGAGAGCTGGGGCTGTTCAGCTTGGGGGATGAAGAAGGGGAGAAGGCTCCAGGGATGGCCTATAAGGTCTATGGCAGCCTTCCAGTATCTGAGGGGAGCTACAGGAGAGCTGGAGAGGGACTCTTTGTCAAGAAGTGTAGTGACAGGACACGGGGTAATGGTTTTAAACTAGAAGAGGGGAGTTTTAGATTAGATCTTAGGAAGAAATCCTTTGCTGTGAGGGTGGTGAGGCACTGGAACAGGTTGTCCAGAGAAGCTGTGGGTGCCCCGTGCCTGGAAGTGTTCAAGGCCAGGCTGGATGGGGTTTTGAGCACCTTGGTCTAGTGGGAGATGTCCCTGCCCATGGCAGGGGGGTTGGAACTCAGTGATCTTGAAGGTCTCTTCCAACTGAGACAATTCTATGATTCCATGATTCTATGTGGAATAGCAGCATATAGTTGTAGTTAGCATGAAGAACCCAGTCTAGACAGCTCTGCCAATGGAGACAAAAACTACTCATATATTCAGTTAGGTTTGAATATCCCTGTGGATCAGGACCTTAAAGGACCTTAAAGGAAGAAGAGAGAAAACATGTTTTCAACCTAGTGCTGTTGTGCAAAAGCTGAACTATCCCTAAGTGCTCCAGTCTCATCGAGAGGGCAAGAGCTATGAGTGTTCATTGCAGGAAATACTCAACTCATGAGAATTTATTTAGCAAAATAAGGAGTATTTGTGTTACATTTTTATTTGGAACTCATTTTTACTTGTTCTTGAATTACACCATTGTATAAATGTAAAAGAAACCAATATCTCTCATCTTGAGTGAGCTTTCATGGCAAGAGTAGGGCAGCCAAGGCCTTGACCTTAAGAGTCGTTTAGATGTGGTATTGGGGGATATGGTGTAGGGGAAAACTTTGAGAGTGGGGTTGATGGTTGGACTCAGTGATCCCAAGGGTCTTTTCCAACCTGATGATTCCATGATTCCATAATCAGGGCCAGCCAGCATGGGCTTAGGAGAGGGAGATCCTGCTTAACCAACTAGATCTCCTGCTATGACCACATGACCCATGTTCTGGATGGGGGGAAGGCTGTGGGCATTGTATGTCTGCACTCTGGTAACGCCTTTGACGCTATCCCCCACAGCATTCTCCTGGAGAAGCTGGCAAATCATGGCATAAACAAGTGTACTCCTCACTGGATAAAGAACTGGCTGGATGGCCATGCCCAGAGAATTGTGATTAATGGGGTGAAATCTTGGTGGCAGCCAGTCACAAGTGTTGTCCCTTAGGGTTCAGTTTTGGGGCCAGTCATGTTTAATATCATTATCGATGATCTGGATGAGGAGATTCAATGCACGCTTGGTAAGTTTGCAGATGACACCAGACCAGGTGGGAGTGTTGATCTGCTTGAGGGAAGGAAGGCTTTGTGGTCAGACCTGGACGGTTTATATCATTGGGTCCAAGTGCTGAGTCCTGCGTTTTNAAGAAGGACATGGAAGTGCTGGAGTATGTCCAGAGGAGAGCTACCAAGCTGGTGAGGAGTCTAGAGAACAAGTCCTGTGAGCAGAGGCTGATGGAACCAGCCATGTTTACTTTGGAGAAGAGGAGGCTGAGGGGAGACCACCTTGCCCTCTAAAACTACCCGAAAGGAGGTTGTAGAGAAGTGGGTGTTGGCCTCTTCTCCCAAGGGAATAATGACAGGACCAAACCAATGGTCTAAAGTTGTGGCAAGGGAGGTTCAGAGTGGATATTAGGAAGAATTCCTTTACTGAAAGAGTGGTCAGGCACTGGAAAAGCCTGCCCAGGGAGCTGGTGGAGCCACCATCTCTGGAGGTATTTCAGAAAGGTGTAGATGTGACACTTGACAGCATGCTCTTGTGGCCAAGATGGCAAGGGTTTTTTGCATGTGTAAGATGGACTCAGTGATCTCAGAGGTCCTTTCAAACCATGATGATTCTGTGTGATTTTCCTCTAAAGAAGTAATTTAACATTAGCTATTAAATAATTAGAAGCTTGAAGCAATTATAACATTAACTAGTCATTCAGAAATAGTATTTCCAAACTAAACGCTTTCTTGGACAAATATGCCCTTTATAACCCAATCACATTACAGTGTTCTTGATCAGAGGACTGAAAATATTTCACTGGCTCATCATCTGTCCTTAGAATGCTCTAGCAAGTACATTTATTCCTTTTCTTAACTTTTTAATAAATGTCACTGTGGTAATTTCCTGCATTCCCCAACCCTGCCCTCCTCTCCCCCTCCCCCCCAATATGTTCTTTCCTAGCTCTATGCTTTCTGTCACGTGACAGCAAACATACTGCTGATGGACAGCTTGAGCTCCTTCTTTCACACTAATGATTTCATTGTCTGAAGCTCATGCTGGTATTTGAAACTTTTAAAATCTGGAATCCCAAAATATCAGAAATACTAAGTGGATATGGCCATGGCAATTCTTTTCACAGTAATTGGGAGAAAGGAAAGAAAACAAAAAAATGAAGCCCGTGTAACAATAGATGTTAAAAAAAGAATAAAAATCTTTAAAACCCAAATGACAAGAGAAATAGATAAGAAGTTTCTTCTTTCACTTAAAGCAATGAAGAAAGGAGCTAGATAGAGGTGAAAATGGTACTTCTTAATGATCAGCTGTGTCCTGGATTTTATGCCCTGATCTCCCAGACACCTCACAGAAGACAAGAATACATCACTGAGTACGGAGAAGTTCTGCTGTCAGAGCATGAGTGCGGGCAGCAGGGAGGGGCAATTCTAGAAAACCAAGTCTGAAAATTGTTCTGCTTGTTCCTTCTGCCACCAAGTTTTCTCCAGAAGCCCCTGTGATGGGTAGGAAAAGAAAACTGAAGAAAGACTGGCTTTTGTCCTCCCAGTACTGTAGCTGGAGGCCACATGTGGTGGGTACAGGAGCCCCGACTGACTCATATGCAAGCTATTAAGCTCCTAAGTCTCTCACATCTGGTTATTGCAGAGCTGGAAGGACTGATATTAGTGCTATTCCTTGAAGACAGATTTAACAGCTTTCACAAGTCTCATCATTTCACATGGGTTGCTGTGCAGGGTCAAGCTTTATAACTGCCAGGTTCCTGCTACGAGTCATTTCCTGGATCCACTCAGCTGCTCAGAGTCCAGCTCCCCGTTCTGGTAACGCTGTTATCCTGATTTTAAGCAAAGATCTCTGCAGATAAGGTGGGCTGCTTTCTATGAGCCATTTGCAGGATTGGGCCCAAGAGCCTAATATTCTTAGCTTTTCATTGCAGTTAGAGGTACTGGGAATGAAGCTCGCTATTCTTTCAAAAGTTGATCCAAAGGTGAAAAAATTAAAACAGAAAAGAAGAACAAAAGAACAAGGAAAGTCTCCCTCTGAGACTTCCATATCTGAGCTGTGAAAGAATGTGGCTGTTACACAGAGTATGTATGGGACCAAGAGGCATCTGCTTGTCAAGTGGCATGTGCATCCGCTACCTGATAAGACAGGAGACGTTTCTCTTAGGTTAGGGGGAATCCAGACAAGTGAATTCAGGGGGTGAAGATGTCTTCTGGTCAGCAGATGATCTGTGTCAGGATTCATCTGCTGCCTGATTGTAAGTATGGCTGCAGTTCTGCCTCTTTTTTCATCCTTTATTTTCTGTATATGAGCACATGCAGTCTTGCTTTTGTTACAGAATTCCTTGGTGTTTATGCAGGATACGTGTATTTCTGTCAAATTAGTTGCAATCAAATGGAACATGCCAAATTTCCCAAAGCAAATACAAGCTGCCTACTATATCTCTTCTAGAACATAACAGAGAAGCCAAATCTTATTTCAGTCCTTTCCTTGGGAATGATCAATGCTCACTCATTTGTGTTTCAAAATATACTGATATTCACTGCGCTTATGAAAATGGAATTTTAGAACTGCCCTAGTAATTAATTCTTTTGATCTTGACACTTCTCTTTGTGGAAAATGCTCCGCTGTCAGGACCATGCCATACCACTGTTCTTTAAATCCAGTTCCTTTCCCAGATTTTTTCCATCTACTGCTTCTCTTTTATATCCCTCCCTGTCTTCCTAGAGCAATTTATTCAATTTCTGGCCTTTTTCCTGTGACAGTCTATTTCGTCAGTGCTTCCTTAGTCCTTTACACAGCTCTCGGCGTCTCTTCTCATTTCCTGCAAGCCCTCTCAAAACATCTCTTGGGCCATTTCCCAAGTAAGAGTCCCCGTTCTTTTTATATCATCCTCCATATTTCCACACTAATACTAGTAGTTATGAGGGCTCGGGAGTAAGTATAATCCATTGAGAGAAATGGTTCTGATGTTAAAATGGGAACACTTCACAACCTGAACCATTTGTACTGGAATTTTAGTTTGGGAGACCATCAGAAAGAAAAAAGCTCCGATGAAAACAAAGGGTTTTGGTTTTGTAATACACTTGTATGTGGAAGGGCTAAAATCATGATGCCGACTTTCAGTTTTGAGCCAAAATCAGGGTTTTTTTTTGGGCATGGATATATAGTTTTTGTTCATGTGTGGCCAAAACCAGTTTTGGTACATTCAAAAGGAAACATTTCAAAAGGTTTGAAATACCCACATTTCCTTGCATAATGAAATGTCTTTCATAGCTTGATTATTCCAGTTTCCTGCTTCTTCTAGAAGTGTCCATTTTAGGTCAGAGGGTTCCTAGGTAGGCTTCTACATACTTTTTTGTGGAGCCTTTCTTCTCAGCCAGTCATGGTGGTACTACCAATTCTTTCCTCCTGTTCCAGAACCCTAGCTGCAGTGGCACAACTTAGAAAGTCTTAGAAAGTTAATTTTGTGTAAACCAATTGGAAAATAAATTAAAACTTTTCCCATTTTGTTATGGAGAAACCATCTTCGTATATTTTAAGTGTTCACCCAAGTCTCTCAGTTGTCAGACACTACAGAAACAGGATCTCCTCCCCCCCCAAATTGGAAACATTTTCCTTCATGCAGTCCACAAAAATAAATGACAAAACCATGCCATTTCAAAATCTAAAAAACCCCCACACTTTCAAATTCCATGTAATTTCAAAACTTTCTACCAAACTTTTTGGAACAGGAAGGAATAAAATGCAACAGAAAACAATCTAATACGATATATTTTCTGTGTGGGTAGCTAAGGGACTTAAAATCACATCAAGGTTTGATTTATGACAGTAAAGGTGATGAGTCTAAGCAAATTATCTGGAAAGGGAATCATTAGAGGACATTCAGAACTACCAATGGGATCTTCTTTTAACCGTGTTTTCTGGTAACATTTCAGAAATGCTCAAGAGACACCATCAGTTCAAGTGTTGCATCTATTAAAGGATCTAACAGGCTCTGGCTAAATTATTATTTATTGTTTTTATTACACTATTGCCTAAATGTCAAATGATTCACAGCTGTTGCAAAAAAAAAAAAAAAAGGTACAGTCTTTTTACTCACAGCATCTTATTTCCTATATTACAGGAATTTATAGCAGACATTTTGCAATCTGGGTTGCTGCTGAGGTGAAATTCCTCCTCCCTAGATATTTGCCATTATACCAAGTTTCAGTTCATCACATTGTGTGTTGTCTCACAGTACATTGTACTGTTCTGCCTAGAATCATAAAATTGTCTAGGGTGTGAAGGACTTTTTGGATCATCTTGTCCATTCAAAACCTGCTTGTACACATTTCTGTGCAACTTGCTCTGAGTGGACCTGCTTTGGCAGGAGGATTGGACTAAATGATCTCCAGAGGTCCCTTCCAACCTCATAGCATTCTGTGATTCTGTGATTATTAAGACCTTTCTTCCAGGTTCCTTCTCCTAGTTGGTGATGCTTTTCCCCCAGGGAGTGTTGGTTGCAAATACCAATGTGTGATTTAATGCAATTGAGCACCTGGCAGTCATTGAAAGGTTCCCTAAGTAACACGCTGATGAATGCTGGCTGGATGCTGCTGTCACTTTGGCCCATCTTGCCGTGCTGTGGTCTGCTGAATAGCAGAAAGGAGGTCACAGCGGAGTGCTTGGATTCCAGCTTTAAGTCACAGGGATTGCACTTTCACTTTGTTACAGAATAAGAATCACAGAATCATCATAGTTGGAAAGGACCTCTGAGATCACTGAGTCCAACTGTACACATACTAAAACCCCCTATAATCTCAGCCACAAGAGCATGCCGTCTACACATTTCTTAAATACCTCCAGAGATGGTGACTTCACTGCCTCCCTGGGCAGGCTTTTCCAGTGCCTGACCACTCTTTCAGTAAAGGAATTCTTCCTAATATCCACTCTGAACCTCCCTTGCCACAACTTTAGACCATTGGTTTGGTCCCGTCATTATTCCCTTGGGAGAAGAGGCCAACACCCACTTCTCTACAATCTCCTTTCGGGTAGTTTTAGAGGGCAAAGTGGTCTCCCCTCAGCCTCCTCTTCTCCAAAGTAAACATGGCTGGTTCCATCAGCCTCTGCTCACAGGACTTGTTCTCTAGACTCCTCACCAGCTTGGTAGCTCTCCTCTGGACATACTCCAGCACTTCCATGTCCTTCTTGTAGTAGTGAGGGGCCCAGAACTGAGCACAGCACTCAAGGTGAGGCCTCACCAGTGCCCCGTACAGAGGCACCATTACTTCCCTACTCCTGCTGGCCATGCTGTTCCAGTTAGAAGCCAGGATACTGGTGGACTTCTTGGCCGCCTGGGTACACTACTGGCTCATCTTAAGCCAGCTGTCC
>VZRU01017035.1:15053-48578 GCA_013398155.1 Pedionomus torquatus | reverse complement strand
GCTGCTGAGGTGAAATTCCTCCTCCCTAGATATTTGCCATTATACCAAGTTTCAGTTCATCACATTGTGTGTTGTCTCACAGTACATTGTACTGTTCTGCCTAGAATCATAAAATTGTCTAGGGTGTGAAGGACTTTTTGGATCATCTTGTCCATTCAAAACCTGCTTGTACACATTTCTGTGCAACTTGCTCTGAGTGGACCTGCTTTGGCAGGAGGATTGGACTAAATGATCTCCAGAGGTCCCTTCCAACCTCATAGCATTCTGTGATTCTGTGATTATTAAGACCTTTCTTCCAGGTTCCTTCTCCTAGTTGGTGATGCTTTTCCCCCAGGGAGTGTTGGTTGCAAATACCAATGTGTGATTTAATGCAATTGAGCACCTGGCAGTCATTGAAAGGTTCCCTAAGTAACACGCTGATGAATGCTGGCTGGATGCTGCTGTCACTTTGGCCCATCTTGCCGTGCTGTGGTCTGCTGAATAGCAGAAAGGAGGTCACAGCGGAGTGCTTGGATTCCAGCTTTAAGTCACAGGGATTGCACTTTCACTTTGTTACAGAATAAGAATCACAGAATCATCATAGTTGGAAAGGACCTCTGAGATCACTGAGTCCAACTGTACACATACTAAAACCCCCTATAATCTCAGCCACAAGAGCATGCCGTCTACACATTTCTTAAATACCTCCAGAGATGGTGACTTCACTGCCTCCCTGGGCAGGCTTTTCCAGTGCCTGACCACTCTTTCAGTAAAGGAATTCTTCCTAATATCCACTCTGAACCTCCCTTGCCACAACTTTAGACCATTGGTTTGGTCCCGTCATTATTCCCTTGGGAGAAGAGGCCAACACCCACTTCTCTACAATCTCCTTTCGGGTAGTTTTAGAGGGCAAAGTGGTCTCCCCTCAGCCTCCTCTTCTCCAAAGTAAACATGGCTGGTTCCATCAGCCTCTGCTCACAGGACTTGTTCTCTAGACTCCTCACCAGCTTGGTAGCTCTCCTCTGGACATACTCCAGCACTTCCATGTCCTTCTTGTAGTAGTGAGGGGCCCAGAACTGAGCACAGCACTCAAGGTGAGGCCTCACCAGTGCCCCGTACAGAGGCACCATTACTTCCCTACTCCTGCTGGCCATGCTGTTCCAGTTAGAAGCCAGGATACTGGTGGACTTCTTGGCCGCCTGGGTACACTACTGGCTCATCTTAAGCCAGCTGTCCACCGGCACCCAAGTTTTATTCCTCAACTTTATACTTCATCACCTATCACACAGCTCTCAGAGGAAAAAGAATAAAAGTAGATTCTACACTTTGTGGGAGCAGCAAGTATATTTAGCTGCTGCTGATTCTGTAACTTTTGTTGCTTTGTGCGCGGCCATCCATCCATTCTTGCCAATTACCAGTGCAGTGCTTTGACAATAGCAGAATGAGATTCACAGCTACGCAGTCACAGCTTGAGACTTTGCAAACGAACATTTGTAGCATGCTTCTCAGCTTCCTTTTTATAGAAAAACTGGCACTTGCAATTATATACTTTTAAACAAATACTCCTTCTGGCTCTCTAGCCTCCAAGTTTGCTTTGGGATCCTAAGGGAGTGCATTGCTAAACTTCCCAAAAATAAAATGAGAGGGAAATTATGTCCTCTCATAAGCAGGAGTAACTAACGGAGGTTATTAAATGAAGATATCACTCAACTGATTCACTCTTTGAAAAATATTGTTAATCTAGAAGTCTTATTGTTATTTTTGGCATTGCCAACAGAGTCTAACCCAAGCTTTTCTAGCTAGTTTTTATTTTTGGGGAAAAAAATGGATGTGAAACCTGAACATAGAAAAAAACTCACGGTAAGGGGAAAGAGTTCACTGTTCTTAAATCTGCAGTAGTTCCTGCTGAAAAGGTGGTGATAAGTACTAATGGTCAGGAGCTAGATTTACAGTGCTGCAGGTCACAAGAGGCTGAACTCAATGTCACTCTTAGGGCAGTTAAAGTCAATGTGTCATTTATATCTCACATCAATCTTAGAGGAGCTCAGTGCATATTTATGTAAAGTTTTAGCTGAGTGTCAAATGAAGTTTAGCTCACTGTTAGCTGTTAAATCAGCTGGGAAAAAAAAAACCAGTCCCCTAACAGGAGGTAGCTGGGTGAATTTTTTTTGTTTGTTTGTTTTCTTTTGTTTCTGGTTTTGACTAGAACACACATGACCAAAACCTTCTCCCTTGGTTTCAGCCCACGGCCACTCTTGTGGCTGTGTGGCTGCAGGACAGGGCGATCCCTACTCTGGATTTTTGATTTCTTGTTTCTTCCCTTCCTACCTCTTCCTACAGAACCTCATGTCTCTTCTCATCTCCAATATCATCCCAGCATCAGGCTGGAGCCCAGTTAGTGCACCCTGGCTTCAGTCACAGCCTCACCACTGGGGGCTGACCTCTCATCTTCTTCCCAGAAGATGTTTCTCCTTCCCAGAAGAAGCAGATGGTCTTTGTCAATGGTGACAAGACAGATTTCTTTGGTAAACTGAACCAAATATTATCAAACCTTCATTTAAGAAAAGGGTTGTGAGGCAAGAGAAAGTCTTCCCATAGGTACTTCTCACTTGAGACCATTCACTCTGAGAAAAGAGCCAAAGGAAAACACTGCCTTCTTCATTTCCTTCAGTGAGGTCCTCCAGCTTGCTCTCCATCAGGCACTTTCTCCATGAATCCACCACAGACACTCTCCTCTTCACAGAGGTAACTTTAAGCAAAATTTAGCCAGGCTTTAGCCCTTTAACTTTTAGCTTCCTAGATGGGACCAACCGTCCATGATAAATGCAATGAGATTCTCAGGAGATTCTCTGAGAGAGTTTTCCGTTTTATGTTAAGGAAGTCTTGTTTTCCAGCAGCCTGCTGTTACATTTAGCCAATAGTGTCATAAAATCAATAGTTGAATTGCATGGTTTTCATAAAGGATTACAGATAAGAGCTATTTCCATCATGGAAAACCACTTCCTTATGCCATTGACGTTGACAGAAATACGGTGATAACGTTTGATATGGGACAACATGTCTCAGAACTGGAGACTATAATAAGAGAAGTAAATAGAATTCGTTCCACCTAGAATCCTACAGTATCACTGTAGCTACTATGGTGAGTCACACTTTGTGAAAGGAGTTGGGAGCACAAGGCAAATAATCAGGTGCGTCAGCATGTGTTTATCTATCCTACTTTATAAAAAAATAGAATTGATGTGCCAAATTGTCTGAAGAAATCCTAGGCATAAATAGTTGTCCAAGGAGGAAACATTAATAATCGATCCTTTAGAAACCTAAGTTAAAATTCTTTCCTTTTCTTATTTTGAGGCATATTCCACAGTCCTAATTCACCAAAACTGTTACTTTTGTTATGTTTCCCCAGCTAATAGACAGGAAAACATAA
Organism: Pedionomus torquatus; assembly: GCA_013398155.1. NCBI lineage: Eukaryota > Metazoa > Chordata > Aves > Charadriiformes > Pedionomidae > Pedionomus > Pedionomus torquatus. Next base: position 45,169 of record VZRU01017035.1, on the reverse strand, counting down.
TTCTTTTTATTTTATTAGAGTGTTATAAATCTGAATACTTTTACAATATGACTATGGACAAGATTTAATTCTGTAGTTAAATGTTAGAGTCCATGGAAAAACTTAAGTAAATTTAAATAAATGCTATATGCTTATGATGTTTCTTATTTTCAGGTTTTAAAATATAATGCTTTCTTCCTTTTTTCTCTTTTTAATTAGAGTATATTGTTCAGGAAATTTTTATATTAATTTCCCCCCCTTTTTTCTCACTGAGACTAGCAATATCAATATCAACTAAGGTTTTTTACTTTTTATCCCTTTTTTCTTTCTGAAGTGTTTACTCTTTTCAGTGATCGGACTCAGCTTTTTCAAAACTTAGATTGTTGGATGAGTTTTAAAAACCTCTTTCTCCTTTTGTTATTTTTTTTTAAGTCTTACTGAACACTGATGATTCAGAAGATGGGGAAAAAAATCAGTTCTGTTCAGACACATGCTTATAGTTAAAAAAGCAAAAAATAGAATAGAAAGTCTTAAAAATGTTGAAACCCACTGAAACCAGAATGTTTAGTTAATTTTAGATAAGATACCTCATTAAAAAAAAAAAAAAAAAAAAAAAAGAAAAGAAGCTGAGAAGGTAAAAGAACATTTCTTAGCCAAATCTTGCTTTTGATTTAATCTCATTTTTATAGGAAAAAATTCCAGATGACAGTTTGCAACTGCAACAGTTGCAGGAACAGTTACATTCTTAGTTGTAGGAATGACAAAACAATTAGAATCTTAAAACTGTTGTTCTTTTCCTTGGGGTAGCCTTTAAAGAATATATTCACTCACTCACCAAGAGTGAAGAGTTTTTTAGCAGGTGACTAAAATGTAACTTCTTTTTCATTGACATCCATCATCAGGATAAATAACTCGACTCTCAGCTCTCCTGTAGTCATTTGCAAATATGGAGGGTAAGTGGAAAATTTGTACCAGGCAGTGTAAGTTGCAAAATTCTGTTTCGCCACTGATTTGCATATATTCTTGCTGTGTTTGCCTAAGTATGAATTTGTGTGACACAGCAGTGCGATGTACAAGAAGTGGACAGTCAAACTGCAGAGCAGTACTGTGATCCTAGAATCATAGAATGGTTAGAGTTGGAAGGGACCTTAAAGATCATTGAGTTCCACACCTCCTGCCATGGGCAGGAACACCTCCCACCAGAGCAGGTTGCTCCCAGTTAATGGTGTTTAACAGGGGGCTGAGGCGAGTCTCTGTTTCAAAATCATGCATTGCAGTGTCGGTGTATCAGCATTCGCAAGCTGCAGGTTCTCAGGCAGTGTTGTACTCTCTAAAGAGAGAAATGAAAGCAGCCTTTGCTAGTAAACAGTTAATGGGCATGACAAACAGATTAAATAATTAATCTGCAATAATAGTATCCAAACAGGAAGGCTCCATCAATTTAGCAACTGAGGGGATGGGATCCATTTGCTTATGCTGGGGAAATGTTTTCATCATGAAATAAAAACTAACCTTGAAGTGAAAGCCATGGAAGCTATAGGCTTATGAGGAGACTGAGGAGAGGTCTTGACTTGGTTTGTAGCAGGTAAATTCAGTGCAATTTACAGTCCCACAGTCATTATTAGGTTTCCTGTACAAAGCGTGAGAATTCAAAATTTCTCTCTGGGGAGCCTTTACACATTACATTACATCTTCAGGAGTCCAAAGTCATCTAAATGGCACAAAATTCTTTGATAAGACAAGCTGCCCTGGCTTCAGAAAGTGTCAGATCAGTCATGCAGCCTCTGCCAGCACACTGGCCCTGGGCTGAAATCTGTGAGCTTTCCTGAGACTGGGCTGGGGCTGATTTTCTCACGTTCCAAATTTCTGCTCTCTCCTGTGTGCTGCAGTCTCTTCTCCCAGGCTGTCAGCGCAGTCTGTTGGTGTGTGGGTAGCTGCCACCATGTGATCTGCTTTTCCCCTTCCCCTTACGCTTCTGTAACCTTAGGCACCATTGAAAATGCTACCTGATGGCTTGTGAGTCTCTGAGTGCACGTGTGTGCGCATACAAATGTTCATAAAATATCACAGGTATTTATGCCACTGCCCAGACAGCCAAAATAAATGGTGATTAAGCTCTATTCCTCTCTGCAATTCTTGTTTCAAAAGCAGGCTGATGTTGCAACAAGACCTAGCTGTCTGAAGAGGCAGATGGGAGTCTTCTGGAATTTAAAATCACCCTAAATGCTGAAATACCAATGAGTGCTTGATGTTGACAGGCTTATAAAAATTGCACACTGCTCTGTTCATCTTACATACTAAAATCTGGCCCAAAAATACTGTGGTCCCACTCTGTTTCCCATATTTCAAATCTCGCATCACTCTGTGGTCACACCAGTGGCAGTGTCGGCTCAAGAGAGGAGAACTGCAGCTGAGCAGCTCAGGTGTGCTCCAGGGCTTAAGGGAGACTAAGGAAGTGCGGAGCAAACTGTTATAACTTGCAAATGGGAAAGACCTAGCCCAGTGCTAGGCTTTAGGATCTCTAGGCTTTGGTACAATATATAAATGAAGGGAAGAAGGAAGATCATTTTTTATGCCTTCTTTTCTCTCTTTTAGTTCTCAGGAAAAATGATCTGGAATCTCAGGTCTTGTCGCCTCAAGTTAGTTGTTGAAGCACTGCTTGACTACTGAATTTTAAGCATTAAGCATCTCCTACAGCTGCTAAATAGATTCTAGCAGAAATACCAATATGAAAAACATAAGCAATTCAATAAACATAGCATTTAAAACAGGCAGGCTAAGTAGTATTTTCCCTCTGTCTGGATTCCCTCTTTAGATAATGCTTTCTACATACTGAAGTCAAAGTATTGCACAGTCTTTTTTGCTGTAGGCTGTTTCTTGAATGAGGAACAATATTTGAAAGTATTTATCTAAGTCAAGACAGAGATTTGTCATTAGTAAGATTTGTTCTAGAAGTAATTCATAACTTAATTCTAATTCATAATTTAATTAAGCTCTTACTTCACTTTAAATTGTTTCAAGTGTAAGAAAACTGGTATCTGACTTGAAGTCCAAGGTATTTATTTTTTCCAAGTCATACTATAAAGATTCTGCTTTGACAAAACGACTGAAAAGAAAGTCTTCTGCAGGTACAGACTGAGAGGACTGAAGCCGTTGGCATCAGTGACAGGGAGACACTAACCCGATCAGAGACCTTAATCAGTCTTCTAAGGCACTTATCTTTATTTTTTTTGGAGGTTACAGGCATCTAAAATTGTCCCTAAGCTACTTAGACTTGATATTACTGCAGATACTGAAACCTCTAAAAGACTTCAGGCAACTGAGGGAGGCACTGAGATTTAGCTGATCTGACCTGCTCCTGAAGAAGCCTACCTCTGTCCTCCAGAGGGAACTGAGGAAGACTCACTTCCCTGGGCTGAAGCTGATCTTACAATTACCTCTCGGAGACTCTTAAGGCATTTTAGTGCTTGTGTATTTTTGATACCTAATTTGAACCCCTCTGTGAGTGCCCACATACCTTTGAAGATTTCTAGAATGGATGGTTTGGCTTTTACCCAAGATTTTCATCTGAGTATTAAAACCACTGATGGAGGGAAATATTTGTTAGCCATGAATAAAAAGCTTTTCAAAGTATCTTAATAAAACTAGAGGGAGCACAAATACTTTCCCCTGTCCTTTGTGGATTATCTGTTAGATACTATAAGGTACTATAAGAAATATTCTATGGGCTCCGGGAGCCCATATATCTTATGAGAAGATATATTGGCAGCATTATTAGGTAAAAATCAATATTTTTAGCCTAGTTTTTCCTTTTGACAATGTGCTATTTTAGTTTAAAAAATGCTACATGTGTAACTACATCTTCATGGCTTCTTGCCCATGTTTACTTTGATAACCATACATGTAATACAAACCTGCTCCCATTAAATTCTTAAATCCGTACACTTCTATCTCAGACTGCATGGGAGAAATATTAGCATTTTGCAGTAGCTATTGGTTGGTTTGCCTGGGTTTTAGCTCTCTAGAATGTGCTTTTATCATTAGGAATATCGATTTATGTTTACTGTCTTGGCTTCTAATACACATGATGGATTTTTCTGTTTCTATGTAACAACAAGCAAAAGGGTTGAGACTGCCAAAGAGGCAGCTACAAGCATAGGCCAATATCACTGTATCATATATCACATCATCACTGTTTATGTCTATGATTTTATTGTTGACGTCTATGGGTTTTTTTATGCCCTGGGGTAAACCATGTGAGAACACCCAAACTTCTTCTTCGAGTCTGCAGTAGGAACCTAGAAAGAGGGTGACTTGACAAGTATCTACTGAGAAACATGGGCTTGTCTAACTCCAGGCACCCAGGAAAGATTTTGGTTTCTTGAGTCAAGACATGCTCTTTTGATGGTGGCTGTGCCCGTGTTAGCAAGCAGTGCGGTGACAACAGGCTGGGTTGGGAGAGTTACACAACTGCTACTGCAAAAGCTAAACCAAATGTCATGACAGGGCATTGCATCAGTTGTTTTCCATAGATACAGTATATTTTATTACTTTATGAACAAGAAAAGGGTGCAGCTAAAACATCGCAACTAACCAATAAAAAATGAAGCAAAACATTATGGTGCATAAAAAATTAACTCCAGGTTCATGTACGTGAAACTTAATTACATAGGCTTCAAATCTCATCAGAGTCATTGTTTAACTGCTCTTCTCAGAAACTAGGCTGGCTCGTGAAATATTTCATTTCTATCATTTATTTTAAAACCATTTTAAATGTAGTAAGTGTTTAAACATCAAAGAAAATTCAGTTTCTTTGTCCTGGGCTAAGTTTGCGATGAGGATTTTGTTGTATTGTTATTTAGACAGATGTTCTACAAATACAAATATGAATAATATAAGACTGATATCAATGAAAACTGGCATTGCTGTATTAAAGCTCACGGGGGCAGATTTGCCTTAGTAGAAGAGTTTGTTGGTCTAATTTTGAAAACAGGATTCAGCACTGTCAGCATCCTAATCAGAAAACTGGGGGGTTTGGGTCTGGGTAAACCTGAGAACCTACCAGAAAGAGAAGTAAACATGCTCCCAATTCAAGAGTCTGTGCTAATACTTAAGGATTATTTTTTTTCTTCTCCAAAACCCAGAGGCATTCATTGGCACTGGATGCTCAGTGCAGTCCAAATAAACAGTTTAGAGGAGATATTCTAAATATTTTTAACATGTTGTCATTCAGTGTCCACACAGATATTTTAGAAGCATGCCTGTTCTGAGACACAAATAGCTAGCTCAAGATATCCTACATAAAAATCATTATATTTGGGGCTTTGAAATAATCCAGGATGTAATAACAAACATTTTCTTTTTTTTTTTGCTTTGTCTTGGGTTCTTTTGGGATTTTTTGTTTGTTTGGGTTGGGGTTTTTTGGTTTGGGGTGGTTTTTTTGTTTTGTTTTCTGGTTAAAAAAGAGAAGAAAAAATGCTACATCTTCCACTAGCAGAAGGACCAACTCATTACTCTTTCTTACTGCTATATTGAAAGCTAAAAATGGGGTTTACTTTGTTATCTCCAGTCCTGCCTATGCTTAAATAACATTAGTGTTGAAGTAATGGTGGTGATAATACTCGCTGTGCTGTGCAGCAGTATCATGGTCTATCAGGGTGTCACTCGTGTTAATAACTTCTCTGTTTCAGTCCCTCTTTTCTCTTTTGTTTAAGGAAACATTTTTATAATAGGAAAATTTTAAATCCAGCTCTGGATTTAAAATTTTAAACCCAGCTCTGGAATTTTAGGGCTCTGCAGCAAATAACCATGGTGGGTATAGAGCCTGGTGTGCTTTTTAACATTGTTGAAATGCTGCTTAAGGGATTTGAATGTTTGAGTCCCATTAAGGTATATGGGAACCATATATCCAGATCCCCAAGTACCGCTTTAAAAATGTAGATGATTCTGTTTATAACAGAGCACAGGATTTTGAAAGTGCTGTTCAATGTTGCTCTTTTTGAACCTGTCTCAGGTTTTTATTTTCTGCATTTAACTCATGGAAATTGCTGTCTGACTCTACATAAAGAGTCATTCTGGAGGCTGGATTCTGGGTCACATCCTGCTTCCCACCATTTTAGTTTTTGCACTGCTGACTGTGTGGAGAAGTCTTCTGCAGAACTTCTTCTAACAATGTGCCATCTGGGGCACTGTAAACACGTAGGCTGGCTCTGTTCTAAACATGATTCATTAGATGTCTTGGGTTCATTTACACTCCCCTTGAAGAGCCAAGGCAGGTAAGTGTTTACCAGTGGAGGAATTTTTCTCATTTGCATGATGAGAAGTCTTCTGAAATGCAAGCCTCCTGGTTTCCCTCTGGCTCCTCTGACTATGATGTGTTATTTTCTTTCAGAATTACTAACCAACTTTTAGAAAGGCTAATATGAGGGACAGGGACAAAGATCTGATTATCACAGGAGATGCTCCTGTGCTTTATTTCTCTAATATGAGAACAAGCACAAAAGAAGCTCCCAGGGAAAACAGAGGACCTGGGTTTTGATAAAATACAGTATGAAGTGAAGACTTCTTACAGGTTTGCAAATCTCTAGGAAGGCCCCTGCAACATCTGCACTGGGAGGCCTCTGGGTCAACCTCCATGTGAAGGATCCTAGACTTTAAAGCTGTCACCAGGGAGGGCAGTGGGATGCTCAGTGCCTGGCTTTGGGGTGATCCAGTGGTGGTGGCAGCTTAAAGGATGGAAAGTTTGCAGAGATGAAGGTGCATGCACACATATATGTACTTATGTCTTGCAAGGTGCATTCACTCTGGCTACCTAGGCATCTCCCTGATGGTCCTGCATATTCTGCTTTTATACTGTCCAGTATTGAACTAACTGACAGGAAAATCTTTAAATATGCAAAGAACAAGAGAAATACAAGAAGATAGGAGGAAAGGATAAGAGAGCAATATAACTAGAGAGGATGACTGGCACATGTTGCATCCAGCCCTTTTTTCCTTATTGCTACTTACCCCTTGACTCCACTCATGTGGGCTCTGGGGCAATTAGGTTTGGGATATGGTTGCAGCTGATAAAGGGAGAGGTTTTTCCATCCAGATAGAAGTGTTACATGGCACTTAAATATTTTAAAGCACCTTCAGAGCTGCATCTGATGTAGCTGCAACCTGCTTTTCATACCAGAATCTCAAGTGGTCTTTGCTGCCTCCTTCATCATTCAGGCAGCCACTCTTGTGCAAAAGGTGTCTGTGTGCTACAGCAGAAAAATCAGATAGCATTACCTCCTCATAATTATGTAGCAGAGACCCTTTTGTCAGTATCTGGGGATTATAGGAACATAAACACCTTTGTTCTCCTTCAGAATAAAGGCTGAAACTGAATTTTTAGCATAAGCTGAAATGTGCAGCTGGGTTCATTGTAAACCTGTGTTTGTGGGTAGCTGCCCATTCATAAGGCTGTTGGCAAATAAGTATGGTGTTCTGTGTTCAGGTATGACCTTTACATGCACGATTTTCTAACTGAAAGGCAATATCTACCTGATGTATAAGTGGTAATGATTGGACCACAACAAAAAGAGGAAAAAAAATAATTTGATTGCCCTGAGCTCCTTTGAGCGGACATAATGATAACCTCACTGGCATGAAAGAACTGAAAACATGTCAGGGACCTACAGACACATCACTTACTTCATCCCCTGTCAATCTGAACAGTCCTTTATATTTGTAGTTTCTGGATACAACATGGACCTCTGTCACTCTTCTGCCACCCCTGTCCCAATGTCTCTTTTCATTTCCAGACAGCGGTGCCAACCCGGCCAAATTCCTGCTTGACACAGCTGAAACTTGGTGGCAACAGCAGGTTCTCAGAAATGCCCCAGATGATGGACAAATGCCCCAATTCTCTCAGCATCTGTGTTAACCTTGAAACCCTACCTGTTAGGCACAGTGCAATCAAAAACTAATCAGTGAAACCAAGCTAGGATTTCATCTTGGGAGCTAAGAGGAGGGGAAAAAAAGATGACTGTGCAAATATGGTGTGGCTTTCAAGAGGAGAGATGCATAAATACATCCTTAATCATCAGCATCTCAGCAGAGCAGTGACAGGAGAGCCTGGCAAGACCTGTCAGTATCTGTGTTAATCCAGTTAATTAGCAGGAAAGGACAAACTCCTCTGGAAGCACCTATGTGACGGGCAAGCGCTCTTCATATTTCATTAGGATGATTGTTTTAAAGGTTGCAGGCAAAACACATGCCTGTGTTGCTTTAGAACTTTGCCTTACTGCTGTGCTAAAGCTGGGGCATGTTGGAGGACATCTGGGTTTGGGAGGTGGGGCGTGGGGCAAAGAGGGCTCAAACAACTTGGCTTCACGAGGAAGCAGTGCTACAGTGAGAGAGTAACTTCAGCTACAGCCTACGCAGTCTCTGATTTTTTCTCTCTCTCCTCTTCTGCCTTGCTCTTTCAGCTAGGGGAAAAAAATTAAAAAAAAAAAAAAAAAAAAAAAAAAGGAAAAGGCTGCAATGTGTCACAAAGGAACAGACTGGCAGACATCTGCCTCTTGCCTTATTTATTTATTTAAAAAAAAACAAAACCCCCAAAACCATGAAAGGGTACAGCGCCAACTCTTCACTCCAGAGCCCCCATGCCCTTAACAAACCAAATGGTGGCTGTTGGCAGGGTATTGACAGCTTGTTAATGAAGGAATTCTTGACAAAATGACAAGCTGTGTGGGATGCCATGTGAAGCCGTATCCTCCCACAAACCAGTAATAAGTAATTAGGAGGTGGTGAAAATAGCAACTAACTACTGCTGGGGAGAAGAGGAAGGGGGAAAAAATTCTCCTAAATTCATTATATAAGCAGGTCTGGTTTTAAAAGCATCCCTCTTCCCTTTCCCTGAGAAGACACAACAATTTTCCCTGAACTGTGTATGTCATCCTCTGAGTTTCTCTTAGCAGGCCAAAGGGTGCGTCTCAAAAGACTGAGCCTGATGATGGTGAATTCAGTGTCTTTTTCTCTGCAAATATGCTCAGGAAATGAAGCACTAATGAAAATCAAACACCAAATTGGCCACTGGGGCTGCCCCTTCTGCTCGTCACAAGGACCCTGTCTTGTTCACCTTACTATGTTTTTCACCAGCTGTTGATGACTGCACTAGGTTTTAACACCCCAAGAGGAGGCTGGGTGAGGAATCAGCCAAAGCTGAGCTCTTGAGTCACAAAACACATTTTTGAACCATGGCTGAGCATCATGGACTGGCAGCAGCATCCATGACCACAGCATCGGTATCAGGTGCTAAAATATCAGTTAGTGGTAGTTGTAGTGAAACCTACAGCTTGTGGTGGAATTGTGTTTCAGGTGGTCATTCAGTTTGGCTCACGAGTAGGATACTATTCTCTATTCTCTACTCTGTCTTGAACATGAGCTCATGATAATTTAACTAAAAGGTTTGAAAGTAACAGCAAAAATGGCTTATAATGAAGGAAAAATTTGTATTTAATTTCTAATTTTTTTTTTTCCTAGAGGCTGAAAATATTTGCAAAACAGTAACAAGCAGTTGAAATGAAATGGGAGGGAAATAATTTTAGGGAGCTTTGTTTCATTTTGTTTTGTAGTTTGTGGGTTGTTTTTTTTTTGTTCTTTTCTTTACTCAAAATAAGACCAGAATTTTGAGAAATTCAGCTAACAGTCTTTTCGTACTTTTAATCTGCCTAGCCCTTACCCTCCTTTTACAGCTTCTGGGAGTGACATTTACTTTTTACAGTTACTGTTTCAGAGAAGCAACATAGACTGAAATTAACATTTTATACCTTCCATTTTTGAAACAACGTGGAAAAATTAAGAAATTGTAGGCTTGGAACAGCACTTAAACAGGTTATATACATTTTCAATTCTTCCTGACTTTTTTGTTTAGAATAAGCAGATGAACCTCACTAAAGTTCTTGTATCTCATCTATCATGCATCTAAGTTTGTTCCTATTTGTGGCTTTTGTAGTCAGGCTCTGTTAAAACATGACGAAACCTACAGACATAGCCACCTATGACATTATCCATTGATTCTCAAAGTGAATGGATACGAAGATATCTATACATTTAGGAAATAATTCTAGGAAATATTTTTGGAAGGAATAGAGATTGACTTAGTAATGGTTTACTGCATGATGTCAAGAATAGGCATAAGAAAGAACACTTTAAAGCTTAAAGGCTTCACTTTACAGGAATCTGTTGAGACATCTAATGTTACAACAACCTACAGTCCTAGCAAGAGGCAAAAGCCAGGGCAGGGATATTTTATTCTTTCTCAGTATACTACCACAGCTATGAAATAACTTTTTTATGCTGCAAATGGACAATCTTGTTTTGCCTGTATTGTGTGCCTTAAATTACTCATTTTTTTTTTTTTTTTTATGACTTCTCACCCCACTCAGTTTTCAAAGAAAGCAAACTAGCTTTTGATGTTGGATAATTAGTAGATGCAGCAAATTAATGATAGGGCATAAATGAGAGTTTTATCATTTGGGTAGTCAGCACTTTTTGTGATGTGAAGAAGTATAGCAATACTGATGGTGAAATTCTAACCCATGCAAGTGTATGAATGCATATTAGTATTGGCTCATAAGAATTTTGCTTTACACACGTGAAAAAAATGCGGACTGAAAGTCAGTCACTTCGGTTTAATTTTGGGCAGCTGGATTAAAGCTTTTGGAGGTTTCTTATGACAACAGGATTGAGAAATTACTCTAGCAAACTAGTATGCTGGGTGGATGGTGAATCAATGCATTGATTTCCTTCAAAATGCAGATTGTGAGCTCCTTTCTTTTTAGGACGAGTTACTCCATGTTCTGCCCCTCAGTATACAGCCACAGAATGCTCTCAACCAAAGGAAAATGCATACAAACAAATTAAACAAGGGTTGCTGGATGATGACTATATTAAAAAAGTAAATAATAAAAAATTAGTCACAGCACTAATCTGGACTGGACTGCAGAGGATAATCTTTACTTCACCTAAGTGTGTACTAGGTGTTGTAATAATCTTTCACACAAATGGGAAAGGGAATGTGTATAACCCCCTTGTGCTTCTGCTGGCAGTTTAGGGCTGCCTTTGTGATACAGAACCAGGGAGAAGCTCATTTACTGTGGATAGGACTGCTCCTGGGGGTCAGGTTCTTCGCTTGTAGACAGAGAGGCAAATATTAAGGCTGCCAGTGATTTGAGATTCCCAGTCCTCAGAGGGATGGTGCTGTCTGTGCTATTCATAGATCTTGAACTCCCAATTCTGGTACCTGTGGAGGAAGTGGAACGAGTGCTGGTTTCAGGTGGAAAATGCTCTCTTGCAGAGTAGGTAAGAACTAGCACTTGTCACTGCTACAGAAGGTGACTGAGAATGGGTCTTGCTTCTCTGATGTGTTAAGTAAAACACATTTTTTATGTCAAAGTGCTTTGCAGGCTCAGTTTCAGTGTGCTCAGTTGTATCAAACTGTCAGTGAGGGGCCATATACCAGAGAATCTCTTCTTGCTCCAGGGTCTTATTGTTCAGAAACAATCTGAAATGCAAGTAAATTCCAAGTAACTGCATGAGCGAAACGGTTGGAACTTTGTCAGCAGAGAGACAGATGTGTACAAGTGAGGAGGACTATGTTAAGCTCACTTGCATGGGGTTTGTTCAGCTGCTCCACAACAAAAAAAGGGGCAGGATGAGCTCTGTTGCACTCTTTCATTTCTCTTAATAAATCTGTAGGCTTCTCCTGCCAACTAAAATAAAGGGAGAAGGCTTTTCAAAGCCTGACGAAGTGTACCTGTTAGTACCCCTTTATATCTGACCTTCTATTAAGCTCAGCCACTTAGAAAGGCACGATGTTGCAGCACGATGATATTCTTGAAAGATCTCTCTCTTGTCTTATGGATGAGAAAATGTATATTGCTTTGCAATTAAAGATAGTGCTGATGGATTTCATGTGGAATAGCAATAAGTAGCTGAAATAGAAGCACCTTAAACATGCTGGCTTTTGTGACATTGCAAAATTATGTCTGATATTTGCAAATTGGTTACCCAAACTCACATTCTGTCTAATCCATAGTAAATATTATGATTCTTTCAGAGATACCAGGCATCTATATTTGTTTTGTATTTCTTGGGATCAGTCAGAGGTACAGAATACTTGACAATTTTGAAAATGCAATTGTTCAAATAAGTGCTGAAGTATGGCCAAGGGAACTCTGTTTCAGGGGGTGATTTTGAAAATGGTGAGCTGGGATCTGGAATGGATACAGAAAACGCAGTTACTGTATGTGTAATGCTTTCATGTATCCTACCCATTCAGCACCAGATCTCAGTTTCTCCAGATTTTGTGTTACATCTTCACAGGCAGCAAGTTCTCTTTGTGGAGGCTGTTGAACCAAGTGTCTGAACTAGAGCTTGCAATCTGAGCCTGTTTACATCTAGTCATTGCCACAGTACTTTACCTACTACCACAAAGGAGAGAAGGAAAAGATCAGCAACCAGTGGGGAGCCTTCGTTCCCTCAGCATTCCTGCCTAATATTGTTCAGGGGCTCTCCAAGAAGGGTATCTGTGAATTTTAGAGCAGCGTTCTGCTTTCTCTCTTTTCATTTCCCATTGAGCTGGGAAAAACCCTGATAACATCAAGTAATCCCCTCCTTTGCCAGACAGCACCATCATCCATGCTTGTGCCGGTGCTGACACCATAGTTATCACTTTCTTGTGAAAAAACTGCATTCCCACCAGTGCTTAACAATTCCAGCAACTTGTGATGGCCAAACAAATGGTAACCTGGGATGTCTCCTTCCTGTACTCTAGCTTACTTACCTTTTCCTACCACCTGACCTCAATGATGAAGCCTGTGACAGTATGCCTCACACCATGAAAACCTGACCATTGGCAGTGACTGCACTAGCATAATCCAGGTGCCAGAGTCCATAATACCATGAAGCAGAGCACTCTTGATGTAGGTACGTTTTACTGAAGGATAAGATTTATGTTGATGGTTGATGTAAATGAAGGAAATTGCACCAACAGCAAAAAATGTGAGAAAAACAGAGAATAAGTCTTCTGAGGAGAGGCTGAGGGAGCTGGGGTTGTTCAGCATGGAGGAAAGGAGGCTGAGGGGAGACCTTCTCACTCTCTACAACTCTCTGAAAGGAGGATGTAGCTGGGAGGGGTGTGGGGGTGTTGGTCTCTTCTCCCAAGTCACAGGCTATAGGACAAGACAAAATGGCCTCAAGTTGCACCAGGGGAGGTTCAGATTGGAGATAGGAAAAATGTTGACATGGAAGGGCTAACTGAAGCCCTGGAATGGTCTGCCTTGGGAAGGCATTGAGGCACCATCCCTGGAGGGATTTAAAAGCTGGGTTGACACAATGCTTAGAGACATGGTTTAGCAATGGTTTTTATTAGAGTTCAGTTGATGGTTGGACTAGATGATCTGAAACAACCTAAACAACTCTATGATTCTATGGTTCTGTGTCCACATGTGGCAATGCTTTACAGAGCTTCCAGAAGAGTGATGGCACTGTGCCGAGTTGTTGTTATACCTTCAAAATAATTGACAAAAAAAGACCTCAGTAGAGTAAGTAAATAAAAATGAGAAGCTGAAAACCAAGGCAAGGAGAAGTAAAGGAAACTGTCCAAGGAGATTGCAGTTAAACCATAGGAATTTCTGGCTCCCAGGCATATATTCAGCTCAGTTCAGTAGACCCTGCTGCCCGATTATTATTTAGAGTGAAATACAACACGTGTTGGCTTGTTCACTTTATTTATTCACTTTAATCATCTCATGGCTCCTTTCACTCTGGGGCATTGCTGGTGGATAGGAAATTTAGAATTTGGAGAAAACCTGAGCCTGGAAACAAGTGAATTGCTACTGCTCTAGTGCAGGTGTCATTTCATAGCAGTAGATCATAGCATAGATTTGGACCAGTGGACATTCTGGGCTAACAGAAACAGAGCTTATTCAACAAGCAATAGTATATAATGAGAAACTATAAGTTACTGCATCATTATTAGGATAAAAACTAGGGCTAGGAGATGTTTGCTCTATCTCAATAGCAGGCTGTCAATATTCTCAGCAGCATTATTAGTATTTATTGAAAATATTTTGCAAAGCACTGCAAGTTTACACAAAGGTAGTTTGCATCAGATAATTAGGATGCCTAAGACCATATACAGGAGGAGAGCTGCTAGTAGTGCTAAGTTCTTGATTGTATTACATTGCAATGCTATTCTAGGAGGATTAGAGCATTTTCTGTCACTGTTGATTGCATAGCCACAAAGTGAGAACTTTGTTGCACACGTTTCTGTGTCTGACTGCTTGTGCATTCTAGACTGCACCTTAAAATTAGTCTGATACTGCACAATCTAGGTGATACTATCCAGCAGAATTAGATGCAAGTGACATGCCACAAAATGCTGAATCTCGTGTTTTGCATAAACCATGTTGTGTTTGCATGTAAATGGTTTTGTAAAGCACCTATGTGTAATCTAGTGACTTTGCTTTTCCCAATATACAGGTTTGAAAGATGCAGCTATATTTAACCATATTTATTGATTGCTTCTTATCATAAAACAGTACTTTCCTTTTAAAGACAGGGAATAATATGCCATCACACCATCAAGATTCTGGAACTGAGCTTGAGTTGTTCCATTTAGTGTACTGTGAAAAGAAGGTCTAGATATTACCAATTTATATTTTTCTGTCTACAAAGAGAAGATGTAATTTAATTCCATATGCTGCAAAACGTTATTTGTCCAGTTGGAGGATGTAGTTCTGTATGGCATATGCAAATTCAGCATACACTTAGGTTTAGATTGGATCTTGAGCTACAGAGCAGCCCACCTTGGTGTCAGTCAGCCCATTTGTGATGTGTTACTTCCCTAATCAAGTTGGGAGCCTTATACAAGCAGCACAGAATTCGATGGAAGCTTTTTGGTTCCCATCAGTGGTCTTGGTATGAATCAACTCTGCTTAAGTAAGCTTTCCAGCTAAGGCATGGGTCTGGCTGAGGCATAGGTCTGACTGTGGGACAGGCCTGTATTGTCTCAGAAGGAGTAATGGGTTAACACTACACTTGGAGGAATGTGTTTGCTGCTTCCTCAGTGTGTGTCAAGAAGTGGCTTCTGGGTTAATAGCTTAACTGCTGCGTATCTGTAACCATTCACTGACTCTACTGTGATGCTGAGGGGAGACGAGATGAGACAAGACCAGTGCCCCTGCAGTAGGGAGAATAGAGAGTGCTTTTCTTCCCACATGAGAGCTGTTAAAAGTCGTGAAAGCCTCTATGCCTCCTCCTACTGCTCCTTCCTTAAGAGTTCCCATGGGGGACAAGAAAAATGTAGTGTTGTGCCTGACAGAAAGATGCTGCATGAGGACGATGCTCTCCATGGCTAAGGTTACAGGAAGAGTAGGTGTACAGAGATCCAGGAGCATTACTAAATGGGCCAATCAATACTGAATCCATTTTTCATGATTCACGGGAAGAATAGGGATGTGTAACTCAATCATTCCTTATAGAAAGTAAACAAGCACCTTGTCAGCCCATGAGAAAAATCATTCACTGATGCCAAGATAATGCTTCTAAACAACTGACTGGATCAAAGGTGAAATTTAATTATTTGTTAAATGTTCTCTCTCCCCCTGTCTCTGACATAACACTCTCTCATACACATGGAGTGAAAATCTGCAGACAGTAGGCTGAACAATTTCCTTCTTGTTGCCATAGAAATTTCAGGTGATTTATCCAGTACCATGCCTGGATTGCTCCTAGAGACACAAGGTTTGAGTCTTTTTCACTTAAAGGATGTAAATCAGAAACAGCACTGCTGAACCCAAAGAATTGTAGAACTGGTGTAAATTAGGTAAGTTGGTGCTACAGAAAGAAGCTTTCTTTTTTTTTAGTAATTTTTTTAACAAAACAAAACAAAACAAAAAGATTGAATTATACACATAAGCCACAGCATGTCTGTTGTGGCCAAGTTCAAAATGTTGTGTGGACTGTTACAGTTTTTTAGGATTTTTGTTAACTGCTGCTTTGGTGTAGGACTTTAGTGGTCAAATTCATAGTACAGATGCATCCTTCACAGCAGGATTTATGTCTGCATGTGAGGGGAAAAAAAAGTTAAGAAGAGAAATGAAAAGCATTTGAGCAAAGTGACTTGTGTGGAGTCACAGGCAGATCAAAGGCAGGGTAAGAGCAGATCTCCTGTCCTTCCTGCTCCCATCTTAGCAGACAGTGCCTGTGAGGATAAGGATAGTGCAGCAGATAATGAGAAGACAATGCTCTATTATCTGGTTTGCTCATACCAATATGCATTTGTCAGATCTAGTTTGTAGGTGAAGATCCAACCGGGCATCCTAATAAACAGCATATGACTATGACATCCAGCTGTAGTCTATTGCTGTTGTGTTGAATTAATCAGAGTTTGGCTCACTGTGCCCTTTGTGAGAAGGGAGAATGAAGGGAGTGGAAACAAATGAGACTGAGCTTTTTTTTATGCCAGGCATTTGTAATTTGTATTTGATGCTTGCTTGGGGAACCCACAGCTCTACAGGTCCCTGCCCACCTCCTGCAACAAACCACCACCAGTGCTTGCCCAGGAGGGTAGCTCAGTGGGCAGTTCAGAGGGAGATGTCCTGACAGAGATATCAGGAGGTTGAGTTGGCTTGGACACAACCCTGGCACAGCAGGAGGGTGACCTGCTGGTATAAAGAGTTTCCAGCCCAGGTTTAGACAAATGCACCATCAACGTCACGTACCTGCCAGGTCCCTATGGTTTCACCCTTGCCTGGAAAAGCTCATTCCAGTGTATATACCAGAGTGCCTGAGAACAGCTGTGTTGGGGATCTGCAAATTCCAAGGCTGGCCTTGTTGTTTGTACAGGCAATTATGCACACATGGTTCCAAATATGTTTTGTTTTCTCAGGCTCATTCCTGGCCTCCAACATGGGAAGCATGGAGTGTGCAATACACCCCAGGACACAGCGTTGACTGTGCTTTCGAAGCATTCACTTCAGAGGGTGATGAGGTGCTTGACACACAGCAAGATGTAAGTCATCATTTCTCTGAGCAGCATTAGATTCCCATCTGTAAGTTATTAGTCTCTCAAGTGCTAAGGCGGATGGGATGGCAGTAGTAGGGATATGAGTCATTGTTGCAGGAACCTTAAATGGATTAAAGAGGAGTTGAAATCTATCTCTGTGATCTACAGAAGTCTGAGTCTACAAGGAAAGGTTTTCCAGCAAGAAGTCCCTTACTAGATAGCCCTTTTCCAGGGAGACTTTCTTTCCCTTTGAGATTCATTGGGAATCAGATTTACCATGCTGTATTTTTCCTTCTGTTTTGTGCTGAAGTATAGGAATTTCTAACCTGAGGGCAGGGGTGGTGTTAGGAATCTTCCTTGGACACTGTTGTTATTACTTGCCTCTGTCTAGAAAAGTGATTCTGTAACATTTGTACCCTGTTCTTGCCTGGGAATATTTTCACAGAATTAATGGATGAATGCCTGTCAATAACACTGCTGGTAGATATTTACACAGTTCAAAGACATTAAGATGCTGTGACCCCCGAGTGAGCTGTATGTTCTGTATCAACTTTATTGGGAGCACTGTGGACTTTCACATTTGGACCATCTGTAAATACAGCAGCTCCATGACTCGCGCATTCTTTTTTTCCCTTTTTGAACTCAAACAAAAAAATTAATCTGGCCCATCTGCAGCTGGACTTGTTTGGAAAATCTGATTGCTTCCCAGACACCAGCCATCCATGCTCCAGGGATGACAGCCTTTCCACATGCTAATTAACTGAGGACAGAAGAAATCATCACAAAACATTCCCATCTTTGTGCCTGCAGCTGTAAATTCAGAATTAAAGTAATTTGGGGAGAAATAATACTGTGAAGTGTCACAGAAGATTTGCAATTGCCAGTGCTTTTAAAGGAGCTGTGCTTTTAACCATGCACTGAATATGATCCTGAAACATAATATTCATTTGTTCAGTAATGTCTTTGTGCTACCAAAAAAGCCTGTCAGAATTGGGACTCTAGAAAACATCTACGTAATTCAGATTAGAAGCTTGACCAGGGAATTACAGTGATAGGGGCTAGAAGTAACTCAGGTATGGACCTTTGATGTCTACTCTATTCTCTGTTAAACTAAGCCACTCGGAGTCATTAGGACTCTTCAAAAATAATATATGCCAGGAGAAATAGCAGAAGCACGAGGCTGAGCTGCTAAATAAGGAAATCTAAATGAGCGTTATCTGGAACTCCATAGATTTATGTTATACCAGCTGCCTGAAAGAGACAAATGTTAGTTATTCAAGAGGAATCACATGCAGTAAAGTCTTACATGTTAAGAATATTACAACATTGGTAACTGTTGCATGCAAATAAGGAAGGTGAAGGATGTCCATAAGGATTCCTCAGTGAAGACTGCACTTCTGGCAGCTCTTATCTTTTAGCATAAATCTCATGATATGTGCTATTTTCCACTAATTCTTGTTGCTGTGATAGAAGAATCTCAGATTGTATAGGAAAGAAAGAAAACAGTCAGGGGGAAAAGCCTAAAAACATAATTAAAATCATTCCCCATCCAGAAGATGAAGGAAAAGAATCTAGCATTTTATCTCTACTTCAAGATTTGTCCTTCTATAAAAGTGAAAATAACTCCTTAGCTGCAGGACTTCTCTCATCACAGAGGCTCTGAGCTGTCTATGTACCCCCATTTACACCCACTCTGATTTCCCAACAGAAATCTTTGTGTGGACGAGTGCATTCAGGGCTGCTCCAAATCCCATTAGTCAGTCAGAGTCTTTTAATTGCCTGCAGTGGTCTTTTGGATCAGCAGTGTGATCATTAAGAACAAGTTAGAAATGATCACTCCAGCACCTGGTTTACCCCAAAAGGCTTCTTATAACGTTTTTCTGCTGCAGTGAGCCTAACCAGTGACTGTTCTACTTTTATCCATACCATTGAGCAGAATAGGTCTGCATGAGGAGTATGGAAAAAGCAGTAAGGAAAATGTCTTCTGCTTTTCTGTCTTCCAAGTATCTCCTTTATTTAGGTATGCTGACATCACTGTCATTCGAATGCTAGATGCCTTAGTAAGGAATCAGAATTCAGCATCCCCTGAGTGTTCTGCACTGAACAGTTTAAAAAAATAATGATTTTAAAAGAATGACAGGTTGAGAGCAAAAACAGTCCCAGAAGTTTTGTATCCACTTCATGTGTGACTCAAATTCAGGGTGTCCAGCTGGTTCAGAGCTTGCAATGATTTTCATCCTTGTAGTTCCTGCCTCCTTGGCAACGTGTTATTAAACAATCTCTTGTTGCATGTTATGTTAGTAAATGTGTTATCCCATGACTGTGAAGGCAGCAAGGATAAAAAATTTCAGATGGAATCTGGAATATTAGTGTTCACTAGCACAGTAAGCCAGAGCACTCTACAAATACACTGCAGTGGAGTCAACAATCCACAAAAGGTGACAGAAAGCAGACAGATTTTTAATAACAGTCAACTGTTATTAGACCAGTGAAGTATTGGGAACTAAATTCACAAAATCTATAGAGAGGTATCTGTGAGAGGCAACATTAACTGGCTTTTTTTTTGAGGGGGAAGACTTAGTGGCTGTTGCGAATTTGTGGATCCCCAACCTTATCTGTCCTTATACAGGACAATACAAACCAGCTGATCAGTAGAATCTTGCTTACTTCTGGTTCCTGCTGGTTTTCTACTGGGAGATCTGATAAAGCAAATGCAAGTTAGGCAACCTCCTATGAAAGGCAGCAGTAAAAGAAATAGTTAATCTCTTTATCCATTTAAATCTACTTTTATTGCTAGTGCTGCCACACAGGAAATTTTAATGAAACCATGCAGTGCATATCAGTTCCTTTGCATCTGTCTCAGGACCTAGGATACTACCACAACCTCTTGAGACAGGTTTCACTATAAAAAAATAAAAGACTCCTACATAGGAGTTACTCAGTGCATATAAGCAGGGAAAGAGTAAGAGTTTGGCTCTGCAGGCTACATCAGTGAACTGCTGGTTTCCAAATCAAGGAAGTTCAGAGGCCATGCTGGACTTGCAGTAATCCATATGCCCAGCTTCCCCCTCATGGAAACCAGGCATGAAAGAAGGACAGAGTCTCATCTTAGCCTGGAGTCTGGACATGACCTTAGTAGACTTCTAAAGCTGGGATCTGGCCAGAAACTTGGCTCCATGGTGTAGATAACATTGCTTATTGCAGCACTTTATTATGTGGATCAGAAAGGTGTACGTATAGGGCAATTCTTATTTTAGCTAACACTAAATATGCATGGCTTTTTTTAAAATATTGTTTGGTCCATATTAACTACTTGTGTGCTGACACTATTGGAGGCATTTAGTAGATTATAGCAACCTCTTATGTGATTTTTTGATTTACTACCTAGTCATTCAAATTCCTACTGGTAAAGGAGTATGAGACTTAAATCTGTCTCCTTGTCATGAGAGAAGTTTCATACTTCTGCAGTGGTATGCTTTCCTAGGAGAAACACACTAGCACACTAGAAACACATTTGACTACAGCTCAGTTGCAGCTTGATTCCTCAAGCAATAGTTTAAACCATTTGAAAGGGAAGTGTAGGCTATATAAAATGTGTAGAGAAGACAAGACATTCCTGAGCTTGGAAGGCACATGTTTCATTAGCAAGATGCCTTTTCATAGTGCAGCACACAGAGAAGGATGGGGGCATTAGGTGCCAGGCTCTGTGTCCCACAGGGACCATGCTGGAATTGGAGATGAGTAACCTTGTTTCTCCTGTCTTGTTGTTCTGCAATAATGTGTTCCCACAGAAAGCAAACTCTACTCATTAAAAAATACCTACCCAAATACTTTCTTCAAGAACCATTCTGAAGTGTGAGCTGCTCTAAGTTCAATAAACAATGCTTTCCATAGTTAACTGGTGGCATTTGCTTCAGGTGTGTGGCCATGCCTCACAGACACTATGGATTTACTTAGTATGGGACTTTAAAAGGAGATTTGCAAAGGTATAAAGAAGTAGCAAGTATCTACATTCTGTCAGCAGATGAAGCTACTCATTTAACTAACCGTTGTGCTCTTGTACATCTGTTTTGTGTTCACATGACTGACCCTCTGTGTTGGTGTGGTAGTGCCAGTCAATCAAGTATTGAGTTAATTAATCACATGTCTTTTACCTTGCTATGTCTGAGGCTCGATTTGGCATCCATGTGATACTCAGGAAAGTTTTTAATTAGGTTAAGCCACCTCCGTGTTTGAGCTGTGAGTCTGAATCTGTTTGATCAAGAAAAGGAGCAAAATATGCCTGAGGTGGCCAGTGCTTAGAGTAGCTCCAGTGATTTGTTTGTGTTTTGAACTTGGTGTTTCATAATACACTGAGCAGACTGAGTACTTGCAGGGAATTATTCATGCAACAGGAACTCTATACCTCTGCCTCCAGGGGCGGTTAGTTTAAACTAATGTGCCAGCCACATTATGTAGCCAAGGAGGATGTTAATAGGCCTGACATCAAGTCGTATGCCAAAACAAATAAATAAAATGATACAATGTGAAAACGTTGTTTGAAGAGTCATACTGGCTTATCAGTACACACAAAATGAGCTTCGATTTAAAGTCTCAATTGCAGCTGGTCAAACCCTGCAAACTACAAGCTGACATCAGACTGCATTGGCTCCAGGGCAGTGAATTCCTTCAGCAACCTGTGCAACTCACCCACTTTCTCCTTTTGGAAGGTGGGCTTGCAAAAATGCCCCCATTTCTCATCTGTGTGAGCTAGTTTAGCCAGCAGTTCTAGCATGGTGATGCCAGGAGCATTTTCTTAACACGGCATAAGAAGGCAAATAGACTGCTTGATCTGGAGATCTGCACCCTGGCTTTTCATTTCCTCCCATATCTTTTTGAAAGCAGAGGAGGAAGTTTAGTGTAAGACAGGGTGAGGTTTGTATTCCTGTGTATGCACAACTGATGTGGGTTTAATGTGCTATTAGTAAGTGTGAGAGTGTTTTGTCTAGCATTAAGAAAGCAACAGAAGGAAAAAAAACCTCAGCTGCATTCACATGCAGTGTGTATAGGTGAGCAAGAGATCTGATTACTTTTCTCCTGTTTCTGGATCAGAATGTGGATATAATGGAAATAAAATGACTTGCTAATGACTTTGATAATGTGGTGTCTCTTAGAAGGGTATTTATTAGACAGGGCTATGACATCGTTGAGAAAAAAACTGAAATTGTGACTTTTGGCAGTTACTGCTCCAATTTTAGCCACTAGCTTCCCTTTCTGTAGTTACAAACCACCAGAGCAGTAACTGCAGCCCCAGTTTAACTCACAGTGAGTGCCTGGGCTGAGATACGGTAGTCCATGGCAAAACTCCCTTTGGCTTCAGAAGGGCTCTAATTTCTCCTTCAGGATACATTTCCTGGAACTGCTGAATGTCCCGTAAAATATTTTTAAGCTTTTAAATGCAAAACAAGACATAATTAAGAGTAGGCTGAGGACTGACTCTTAAAATGGGCCTGCATGCTGAGTGTATGAGTGACTGAGTAGGTAGCAGGGCAAATACAAAGATTGTAAGGCCGCTCCAAGTGTGTTCTTGTGCTGGTTTTCTACCTGCATGTGAGTTACTTAGATCGTAAGAACAGGTCTGTCATCTGTTAGCTTTCCTTTAAATCTTTCAGACACACGTGCAATTATTACACCTACTGAACCTAGAAATCTGTTTTCAGCTCCACAATATTGTTGCCAAAGCCTTTTTGTGACTCCAAAGAATGTCTGCTTTGAGTGCCTTGAGCAAGTGATATGTGGATTAGATTTGACTGAGGTCTTGTTAAGGGTCTAGAGAGAAACAGCAGCTGTGGAAGGTAGTATTGCTCTCTGCTAGGGTTGAAATTAAGGAAAGCCTTACACAAGATGATGAAAGTTTTCATTTTAAGTACAAGTTTATGTTACAGATTTCTAACATCTCTGGGGATTTGTGTTGAGAGATTGCTAATGGGAAGAACCTTTACAAAAAATCGGCTGTTTAGTTTCACTACTGCACAAGCACAAAACTTCCTTTTAGCAGGCTAATATCTTTATTGACTGCAACCACTCTTTACAGGAAGTTCATTAACTCTCACTGGATTTTTTTCAGTGGATGGCTTGCTTTCTCCCATGTTGCTTTCTGCAGGCCGGCCTGTCTGTTCCTTCATGAGTGGAAAAATATTTTCATACACAGTATGGAGTGCACAGTCCATTATTTTTGCCAGTCTGCTACTCACACTGTGGATGTTTTCCAGTAAATGAGGCAGGAGTCTGTCAGCAGAGGTCAGAGGCTGAGCAGAAAAACAGGCTGGATGAAGGGGGGAGAAGAGTCTTGCTTTTGGTCATGTCTGTGGCCCTGAACTCCTGGTGAAAGGATGGGACCAAAAGCCATTTACACTAGTGGGCACTATGTATGTAGGTGACAGGAACAGCAACTGCTGCCCTGTGTGAAATGTGTTCCCCTGATTCGTGTCAGTATGGAACAATGCTAGGGCTGCAGGGTAAAATGTTGACCCTCTCTGTGTATAATTCCATTTGTTCCTGTGTAACCGAGGGCTTAGAAGAAGCAGGACGGTGTGTGTATGGTTCCTGCTTCTTGCAAAAAAACCCTGACAAATATTCTACCGGTTTTGCTGGCATGGTGCTGGGCAGGGGAGGTCTGTGGGCTGCATGCCTGGGGTCTGGAGTCGTCCTGAGGGCGAGCTGAGGAGGACTGCTGATTCCATCCACTGACCACCAGGCTGGAGTAAAGAAGACCCCAGTGGGTGAGGAGGGCATGCGCCAAAGAAGATTCCAGAACTCATTAGCATAGGAATATGTATTAGCAGAATGAATATAAACTGGAAATGGGAATTGTGCAGCGTGCGTCTTGGTTGAGCAGAGACTCCCAGCATGCCCAGCACTGTTTGCTTGCCTTTATTCACTTAATAAATTGTAAACCTTAATTGGAATCCTGTTTGGGACTAAATCATTTATCACACCTGTATGAAAATATCTGACCTTCCATGCACAAATATGTGCTAGGCTGCTATTATTATTCTCTAGTATTAGCCTATTCTTATATAACTATCATATGTATATATAATCATCCTACTATTTTAATTCCTATACAATCCTAATACCAGCCTATTCTTATGCTCTAGCATCAGAGGCAGTAGGAGAACAGGTGTCATGTTTTTGTTGCTGTTGCCAATGTTTAGCCATGTTAAAGATACATATTAAAACACTGCTCTCTTACAGTCTTGTGTCTGGTTCTGACAGATGCATCTGCAATGTCCATTAAAAAAATTCACAGAGCAGGGCAGCGTCTACTTGGTTTGGGAAAGGCAAGCAAAAAGAGTTAAAGCAGACCACATCTTTTGCAGAAGTCAGTGAGTGATTTAGCCCTATCACAAGCTTCTCCATTGTTCGTTTTCCTTCTCCAAAAGTTCTCTGTGGTTTCAGTGCTGGGGTCTCTCATTCAACTGTAGCAAGTTGTCTGTAAAGTCGCCTATTAGTATGGATTTTTAACATAGTGAGTACCCTGGAGGTTGAAATTAAATGTAGATGATGACAGAGTGCTGAAACTCAGCAGAATTACAATTCCAATTACCCAACTACAAACATGGATCAGAGACATGTTCCTAAACCCTCAGTTTCATCTGAGTCTCAAATGACTTCAAAACTCACGTACAATTTCCTTGTTCAGTTGAAACCTGTCTTATTTCTGCTCATGGTCCATTTATTTTCCTGGGACAGCTATTAAAGATGTTTAGTCTATGAGGCACTAAGAATTGCTTTAGAAACATGAGCTAATGTCACTGTTGGAAAATGATCTTCTGCCATCTCATACTCTGTGCCTCCAAATGATGTCTGGTGGAAGTCCAGAGGCTGAAATTAGAAGGTATGCTGCAGCTGCTTAAATAAAGCAAATTTATTTTGGATGGTTTCTCCAGGAGTATAAAGCTGTCTTTCACTATGTGCATGATGAGCCAGCCTCTTCTGAGACCTCCAGGCACTACTAGATCATAATCGTATAACAATAGATATGCAATATAATAGGAATTGTTATTATAAATGTTGACCTAACAGTATGAGTGCATGTATCAACACTGGCAAGTATATCCAGATCTGAAATAACTTGTTCTGTTTTGAGTGGTATTTAAGATACCATGTGGCTAGGCTGCAATGGATGGATATTACAGAGTTTGGTCCATGTCAAAAAGTAACCAAAGAATAAAACAAAGCATAGGCTGAAATACTCTTGTGGAAAGTATGAATACTGAGTCAGGAAGATAAACATATCAAAACAGCAAGTTTTAGTGACATAAAAGTAGTTCTTTCAGGCAAAGACTTTGAACTAATTCTCCAGCTTACATCTCTCAGTCAAAAGCACGAGCCTGCCAATTATATATGAAATATCCCACCAGGTTGTGCAAATTCTTATAGTGTGACAAGGTTGAAAGTCAGTGATGGTGTCAGATGTTGGCTGTAGCTTTTCAACAAGTGCCACATTATAAGTAATCACATAGCTCAAGCTATTAGACTTTCAGGTAAAGTGAGTGTGTCCTGGGTTCATGCTATTATTTCATGTTGGAAAGAATTTTAGGAAATATGTGATACAGTTGAATGGAGTTTCAACTCCTTCTGGTATGCTGCTCATTACAGAGATGGGGATTAACAGAGAAAGAATGTATCAGGCTAGTTAGAAATTACTGAGAATTATGAATGGTGGCCCAGAACTTCAGTAGGCAGAAATTTGCACAGCTCAGTTCAACTCGGTGGACTATGCCTATTTTAAATTTGCTGAGATTCCATCTCATTATATCGACACCTGCATCCATTTATAGATCACAGCAAGAAAAGGTTAAAAATCTAAGAAGACAGAAGTAAAGCATTATTAGATAATACCATCGTTTCTCTCTCTCTTTTTTTTTTTTTTTTCAAGTATCAAAGTCAAAATGACCTTCAAAGATGATATGGTGTTTGGGGTGTTGTTACAGAGTAAATCCAGTATATTATTAGGAAGATAACACAGCTATGTATTTTTTTTTTTACAATTTTATTTTTAACTATACAAGAAACATCATATAAAGTTAATGTCTGAGGATTAAAAAAAAAACCAAAACAACAGGAAAAATCTATCCAGCTCTTAGTCATATATTCATAACTGAGTTCTCACTCTGTTCCAGACAGTCCAGATTTTTCCTTGCTAGCCTTTTCTTTCCAGACATCTCAAGCTACAATTTAAATTTTACACAGGAAGCAATATAAAGTAAAAATTCAGACCTTCTCCTTTCTGCAAAGAAGGGCGATGCGCCAGAGGTCTGCTGGTACTCGGCAGTGAGGGTATAGCTGTTGCAGAGCTATTTTCTGATAAACACATCCCTTGCCTTTCAGCCTGGCTGAGTGAGAAATGATCTGGCTTTTGCCAGAAAGACTTCACAGTGCACGTGTTGTCCCACCATCCTTTCTGCCAGAGTGGCTGAGGGAGGCAGTGGCAGGAGCTGGGAGCAACCAGAGCCTGTGCTCCCCACTTCAGGAAGAACATGGAACTGCTGGAGAGGGTATAGCATAGGACCACAAAGATGATGAGGGGCCTGGAGCATCTCTCTGATGAGGAAAGGCTGAGGGACTTGGGTCTTTTTAGCCTGGAGAAGAGAAAACTGAGGGGGGCTCTGATCAACACCTATAAATACTAAAGGGTGGGTTTTAGGAGGATGGTGCCAGATTTTTTTCAGTGATGCCTAGGGACAGGACAAGAGGAAATGGAACATAAGAAGTTCCTTCTAAACATGAGGAGGAACTTTGAGGGTGGCAGAGCTCTGGAAGAGGGTGCACAGAGAGGTGGTGGAGTCTCCTTCTCTGGAGATGTTCCAAACACACCTGGACACATTCCCATGGAACCTGCTCTGGGTGGACCTGCTTTGTCAGGGGGGTTGGACTAGATGATCTCCAGAGTTCCCTTCTACCCCCATACCATTCTGTGATGCTGTGAGAGCCAAGTGTTCCCACTGCCTGGTTCCCTTGCTATATCTTCTGTAGGCAGTGCTGGGGTATTCCAGCTTTACGGCTCCTTTTATTGGTACAAACAGCAACTGTGCACAAAGTGAACACGCACATGCACCATGCATGCTGCTGAAGGAATCAGAAGAGTCAAACTCTGAAGAAAATGAAAAAAAAAAAAAAAAGAATTTTGTTGAGCTGTGAGCTCTTTTGTGAGTTTATGCACTGCTCTGGCTTTTGAGAAGTAAAGCTGACAGACTGATATGGTCCTGATGTTTTGATGTATTTTCTGATAGAGTTCAATAACAAAAAGGCCCAAACACACATGGACGTGTGAGAAATGCCAGCTCTCTTGTAAAATGTAAGAGAGGACAAAGTCATCGAAGCAAAGGTTAAAAACAAAGTACAAAAGGGTTTATTAGAAATTGTCAAAACAGCACTGTGTCAGGTGCAGCTCCAGGCTAGATGCACAAATTCTGTCATTAGTTTGGGGGTTTTTATACATTTTATCCCAGCCACTTTATGTCCCTGTCTCCTCTCTCATTGGTTGAGAAGTCAGAGCTCACATACTTCCCGACCACTTACCCTGTTTCAATTTGCTCCTCTTTATCTCCCATGCCTTGGATAAGTTGTTTCATCCCCTTTGTCTCCCTCGCCCAGACAACATCTGCTAACCAATCACAATATTCAATAGTACAAAGATATTGGAGATTTTATCAAGAAAGGCCAGTTGTGAGTCTTTGCTATCTCAAGGCACCTCTCAGGATGTATATCCTGACCAGGAAAAAGGTATTGATCATTTTATCAGAGAAGGCCAACCCTGAGAGTCTGCTATCTCAACGCACCTCTCAGGATGTTTATCTTGACCAAAGGATACAAAGTAGCTGAAGCAAAACTTTAAGCCTGTTTCTCACAGATGAATTCATTTTTCCCTTAAACTGGAATAAATCAGGAGCAGTGGCATTATATCAAAGTAATGCTGGTATAAGCAGCATTTGAAAAGAGCTTCATTTAGCGGTGCGATGCTATGGAAGATGTTATTTTGCATAACTCTCCTCACAGAAAGGAATCTATTCCCCTATTGTTGTTTTTTTTTTTTGTTTTTTTTTTTTTTTTAATAATGCAACAGGAGAAAATGTTTGTGATTCTTGGCTAAAGACTTCCTGTTCTCACACTCTGTTGTCTGCTGCTTGGGATTTTCACCCTTGAGGCTGAAATTCTCCATGCTGGCTCTCCATTTTAGGCTTAGTGTTTTTGTAAGGAAAGCTGC
The DNA here is from genome assembly GCA_013398155.1 of Pedionomus torquatus. Classification (NCBI taxonomy): domain Eukaryota; kingdom Metazoa; phylum Chordata; class Aves; order Charadriiformes; family Pedionomidae; genus Pedionomus; species Pedionomus torquatus. Next base: position 16,895 of record VZRU01017035.1, on the reverse strand, counting down.
AGGTGAAGGTGAGTCAGCCATTTCTCACTATGCAATTTGGAGAGAACGCATTGTTTTGGTCTGTTAGAAAATGAAACACCTTCCTGCTTTTCCCCAGCTCTTTGATTTAAAAACCAAAATACCACCACCACCACCACCGCTGGAAAAAAAATAAAATCCAAACAAAATCAAAATCCCTGGTTATGCAAATAAGCCTGAGTAGGCTTGAGTGGCTGCATCTGGAGTCTCCCTGCCCCTGCTCATGGCTGAGGAGCTCCATTTTGGCTCGGCTGGGGTGGCGGGTTCCTTTTTTGGGGGTGGGCCTATGTTGGATGAGGGTCTTTGGTTTCTGCCTGCACCGTTCTCACCCTCAGAGGCCTGGTTCACCCTCTTGCTGTTTGTGGAGCTGCTGAGGGAAGCCCCTTGCAGACTGGAGCTGCTCAGGGATGGTGGGGCTGTGTGCCTCAGCTTGTGGGCCACAACAGCAGGTGCCGTGTTTCCTTACCCCCACTAGAACGCCCTCAGGTGTGCATATAGGATGACGGCTACAAGATTAAGCTGTGAGATGATGTTCTTGGCCTCTGTGAGTACTAATTATTTGGCTTGTAATCCCTTTCCACAGAACTTGTTTGACTCGTAGCTACTTTCTCAATATTTCCTTTCACTCTCCTTCTCTGGAGACATTCCAGACCCACCTGGACAGGTTCCTGTGCAACCTGCTCTGGGTGAACCTGCTTTGGCAGGAGGGTTTAATTACAGGATCTGCAGATATCCCTTCCAACCCCATATTATTCATTCTGTGAAATATAAAATGTTTTATTATGTCTCTTAAAGTGTCTGGTAAGGTGGGATACCCAGCCTGAAACTTTAAATGGAGTTTTTGGTTAGTGTGCTTTATAGAAATATATTGAGCTGATTATTATTACATCAGTCCTGAGTGATCTTGGGTTCTTGGCAAATCGGTGCCAAGCCTCTTAAAACAGGTACATAGAATACAACATTCATACAAATAGTGACAACTTGCTACTTCTTTGTGCAATGTGCTCAGCATCACACAGATGTGTTTTGGTATGTGAAGATGTGTGTAAATGTTGTCCAGTCCTCTGAAGAGGTGAATTCAGTTTTCACAGGTCTGTGGCTTCCTGACAAAACAGTGTTGAGACTTGGTATTGCAGATACCCCCTAATGTTGGGTGCATGTTTCCTTTTGAGAATCTCTTGCTCAAAGTTGTTGTCCTCTTATTTATTTACTCAAAGCCTTCTTAGGATGGGGAGCAGTTCATCTCTTGGTCTACCAGCATGCTGTCTATAAGCCTGTCCTTATTGTGGTTGTGTTGGGGAAAAAATATTTTAGATGAACAAAGAAATGGGCAGTTCTAATTTTCACATTAATTTTTCACATCTAATCTTTCTGAAATGCATCCAAAAGTATAGGTCTTTTTTTGGTGTCCTGTAATTTCAGATTTGCACTTTATGGTGAAGTTCTCCAAGTGACTTATATCCTGTGCTCTTGATTGCAGTGGGATCCTTGTGCATATATATATATAATGGAAGGTATATTTCGTCCTTTGTTTGTAAAAAACATGAGTGTGGCTTTTGGGCCCAAATACTCACTGCTTAGAGCTGTAAAAAATAAGTTTTAATTTTTCATCTTCTGGCTTTGAGACTCTTTCTTGGATGAGAAGCGATTTCTATGAAGTGAGAATACATTTAATCTGCTACCCTCAAGTGATAGGCAGTAAAAACTGGTTGTCGTGGTTTTAGCCAAATTTACCAAAACCTGATTGACAGATGTCCCCCCTCCCCCTTTGGGTCAAAGAGAGGAGAGGAAGGAATTAAAGAGATTCAAGAGTTTAGAAAAAAA
>VZRU01017035.1:0-14949 GCA_013398155.1 Pedionomus torquatus | reverse complement strand
GCTCCTCCTTGCAGGTGGGACCCCTTTAATCTTTTCCGTTTCCGACCCTCCAATGGGCAAACAATGAAAATTATCTGACCTTGGTTCTTCTAGCAATAAGTCTAAACAAGGGCCTCTCTGCATACCATCCCTTGGTATAATCAGGTCTTATCACTGGGAGACGAAACAGTTCTGCACAATGTGCTGTTAATTTCAGAGTTAAGTTAGTTAGAAGAGGCCTAGCTAAGAAAGTAAAACTGTAAAACAGAAAATTGGTTTGTTTTACCTCAAACCAGAACACTGGTACTATGTGCATACTTATTGAACTATTTGAACAAAAATTGCATATTTCTTGGTCTTGTTCTAGCTATCTTTTTTCTTGTTACTCAATATGATATTTTTTTTTTTCATTTTCTAAGATAAATTCTTATATTGGCTGGATGAAAAAGCAATAACACCTTAATTGAAGAATAAACTTTGTAGAATGAAATTTATACAGGAAATATATTCCTTTTGAACACTGAAAGTATTTAATATCTGAACTGTAATAAACTCTGTATTTTTCACTTGAATACTGCATCCTATTACAGTTTGATTAAAAACAGTGGTAACCTCTGTTTCTTCACAGTATGTTTTCCTAAAGGATAAAATTTATGCACTACTCAAGAAACATTACAAGTAGGAAATTTATTGAGTTGTCAGTACAATAAGCACAATAAACAAAATGTCTGAGGCTTCTGGCAATTATGTATGAATTTAATGTAGCAGAACTTGATGCAAGACCTTATGGAAGATTAAGGTGTTTGTTACTTTAAATGGAGTTGATTGCAGTCACTGTTGTTTTCTTTGGGATTCCTCCTGTACACTGACTTGAAGAATGCCTAGGTGCTCAGGCTAGGGTGACTGGGGTGCCACATGGAGGGCAAGGGATGATAGCTGTTGAGTCCTCATTACACCTTCGGGGTTCCCCTTCACTGAAGACAACTGCTTTTTTGAATGGATCTTTTCTACCTTTTTGGAGTCAGCAGCTGCGTCATATTAATAAGCTTATGGTAGCTTGTAAAAAAAGATGGAGGAAAAAGGGGGTTATTTGTGTTGTTAATTTGGGGCAGATGCCTGCTTCAGACAAGACATGCACACACACACACACACACACATATATATATATGTATGTATATACACAGACGTTTGTGGTCTGGTATCTTCAGCAATACAAAGTTAGTGTATTACGGTATGTCAGGTACCCACATTACACCTTGTTATGCCAGATGCCCAGTATAAAACTGGCCCCTTATGCAATGTCTGGACAATCCAACAAGCATTGGGAAAAGAATAACAGGTAACTAAACAGGGAAAGCTGCAGTATGCAGAGCGGCGTGAGCTACTTCTCAGATCTCCTACCAGATCCACACCTCTAGTGGCTTCAGGCAGTGTATGTGTTCCATGTTGCTGCAGAGTGATTCAAGTCAACAAGCCAGTGGGGCAGCTGCCCCAACATATTTGCAAGCTAACATTTGTTTCAGGTTGGTCTCTTGAAAAGCTAAGGTTTGCAAAGTGCTGCAACTGACTTGTAAGAGATGTGGATGCCCTGTAGAAAATACTAATACTATTGATTTGAAGTAGTAAAATGTCTTTTTGCATTCCTGCTTTTGCAGGGGATATTCCTGAGGGACTGCATGACAGAGCCCTTATTAAATGGGCAGCATGATTTTTGAGATGATAAATTATGTGTTTGATTCTAGCACGTGCATAAAGAAAACAAAAATCTCTAAAGTCCTCAGAGAAAGAAGAGGAGGGAAGTCACTAGTATTATTATGGATGGGCCATTCATATAAAAGGCAATACAAAAGAATGGAATTTATCGTTGCAATTCTGTCCGACTTGAGTTTCCTTTAGAGAAAATTATGTGGCTTGGCACAATGTAACCTGACATAATGTGATGTGATATTATAAATGAGAAGTACCATAGGTATTTGTAATGGATAACTTGACACACTATCTGTGCTATGCATGAGCTGGCAGACAGTGTACTTTGGTTCACTGAGTACCCAAATTGCTTTGAAATGGCAAGCTTGCTGTGTCATGATGCACAGAAGTGAGCTAGCAGTTTTTTGGTGGTTCAGTCATAGATTAGCAGCTGTAGGCATACAGATGCACCTTTGAGTTTTGGGCTTATGCATAGGCACAGGTGCTGAACTAAGTAGTCATAAAATACAAACTGGCATGTGGAAAAGATCTCTGCTACTATTATAGAGATAGAAATAGATTGACATGTTTTTTTTTCTGCTGTGAGCTGATAGGGAGCCAGGCTGGTTGGAACATTCCAAAACTGCTCAGCTAACTGGGAGCTGAGAGACCTGGCATTGTTCAGTCTGGAGAAGAGGCTCCAGGGAGACCTTACAGCAGCCTTCCAGTATCTGAAGGGTGCTACAGGAGAGATGGGGAAGGACTCTGTCATGGAGTGGAGTGATAGGATGAGAAGTAATGGTTTTAAACTGAGAAGAGATTTAGATGAAATACTAGAAAGAATTCTTTCCTGTGAGGGTGGTGAGATGGTGGAACAGGTTGCCCAGAGAAGTTGTGGATGCCCCATCCCTGGAGGTATTCAAGACCAGGCTGTATGGGGTATGGAGCAACCTGGTCTAGTGGGAGGTGTCCCTGCCCATGGTGGGGGGGTTGGAACTTGATGATACTTCCAACTCTAACCATTCTATGATTCTACAACTAGCACTTCTACTCATAATAGAGATAAATTCCAATGCTTTACCTCACTTCCTTATAATGTTTTTGCTGGGTTGGAGAAGGAATGGCAGCATTGAGTTCTGACTCAGCATTGCTGAAAATAGAAACAATTCTTTATTATTTAAAAAAAAATCAGCACGAGAGAAATATCTGTAGGTATTACTACTTTTCCCATTGGGAAAAGAAAGAAGAGAGGAAAAATCTGCATTCTATTGTTTTCTTTTTTATTTGCTTCTGGCAAAAGGAGATGGTTAGCTGGATCATAGAGAAGGAATATCCAGTATTGTTTTTAGCATATGAATATTTTCTTAAATCTTAAGATAGGAATTATTTTGATATAAAGATTGTCTAGACATACCAACCAAACACCAAATGATTTAACACTTTATGCAAAAGCAGAGTTTTGTCAATGTTATATGGACAAGATGGTTTCAACTAATGAACTGGAAACACTGTGTTGTTGTAAGAAGGAGTAGAGGGAACATTCAAAGAATTATGTTACCAGATGAAATGGATAGGGAAGAATCACCTGTGAGGTGCATGAGTGAGTTGTGTGTTCAGAATTGATAGGGCTCCAAACTGGGTTTGGTTCTGGGGATAATGATTGCTTGGCTAACTCAATTTAATGTAAGACTTTGAATAGGCTGACAGTGCTGTGTCACCTGGAATAACAGTTGTTTGGGATTGTGTATATATTAAAAAACTCTGAGACAATCCAAGTACGTTAGCATTCTCTTTGTGCTTACATACAGAAACAATCTGGGTTTATTAGCTCTGATTCAGATCCTAGATGCTGGGAAGGAAAAATATGTGAACCTTTTGACTTTTATCATGGTAAATGAGCAGAACAAGGTAGGACGTTCCCACCACCCCCACACTGGGAGCTGAGTCACGCTTTGTAGGTGTCATTTTAGAGGGATTTCTGAGCTGGTTGCAGTCTTTGCATTACTGGATCTTTCTTCAGTTCATCTAGACTGCAAGGGCCTGTGATTAATTTGCTGTGCCAGTATCCATGCAGGGTTTCTATGCTGGATTACATGAGAGCTAATTATTATTGTTACACAAAGTACATAAGTGATTTTTTTGCTGCTTCTGTGCAAAGCCTTGTAGAAAGGAAAAAAAAAATCCACAAATATCTCCTTCTGCTTGCCTATTCAGAAATGTGTCTGGATATTCTATAAATGTAGTTTGATTCACGTGCATGTTTTTCTGATTCTCTGGAGAATAAATGCATTGTCTTAAAAGTTGTAATTATGAAGCTGCATTATTGAATAAAACAATAATTACTAAATACAAATATTTTCAAAGCCAACAACCATAAAAGAAATTAAAATGTTCTCTTTCTCCCTGCCTTGTCCAGTGCTGAGTGCCTGGATTTCTGCCCATCCTGCAGTGATATGCATTCATCTCACATACCACAGCAGAGGCTTCTCTGCAGGCAGAAATACGGCAAACCAGAAACAATCTGCAACCAAATTTTTGATGAGTGTAAAGTGTCACTGTTCTGTGGATTTAATGGCCAGTTTAAATGCTCTCAGGTATTTTTGGCCCTGGGTTCATGAAAGTAATTGGGTCTGATGAGATGAGTGATATTCGACACCTTTTTCCCTCTCACCCCTGTTTTTCAGCTGTAGAGAGACCAGGGATGAGGTGTCTTTCATGTCGGAAGCAATGGCTGGAGCTGTTTTCTAACAACATTATTGCTCGAGCTATACCTGGCATAGCACCTTCCATTGTTTCTACATTGATCCAGTCTTTTTCTAGCTTCTGACTCTGTCTTTTGGCTAAACCAGAAATGAGTAGGATCTAGTGTGTTTGCCCAACTGGCTTCTGTGTTGTGGAACCACTGCTGTGTAGGAGAGGTCACACGTACAGGTGTAGGTCCTGCAGAGCTGCTCACTTTGCCAAGGATACGTCACAGGATCTGGACAGAGATTGGCCACAGCATGGAGAAAAAAAAATAATCATGGCAGAGTTGGGGAAAAAAAAGCTTTTGTTTTCAAATAGAAAGCCTACTTGTGTGCCAGAGTGGACTCTATTAGTTCCTATGGAGGAGGAAAAGCAGATGAAGTGCTGGTGTGTTTTGGAAACCACCCCCCTCCCCCACAGAAAAACCCACAACCCCAACAACAACAACAAAAAACCACCAACTAAATCCAACAAGCAGACAGAAACCTACTAAAGATCAAACAACAACAACAACAAAAACCCAAGCCAAAGTGCTTTTGCTAAGCTTAGTGATACCTATTCAGCATTTGTACAAACTAAGGAGAGCTCTGAGTCATCTCTTCATGTGTTTGTTCTTTTAAAATGTTCTAGCTGTTGCTCTTGACTTTGAGATGAAGATATGCATCTGTGTGGTGGTGGGTTTTTTAGACCTGTCATTGAATTCATGTTCTGAGTTTTGAACTTTGTAAAGCTCCCTAGTTATTGATATTTCTGGGCCAAGAAAGCTGTCTGGGGACAGAGAAAGTATCTTCTCAGCCAGCTGCAGGACCTCCTGGGGTGTGGTAGGGTTGGCTGCCTGTAGCACTGTTCAGACCAGCTGAGCTGGGACTCCATATCCGTTCCATAGAAAATGCTCTTCCTCCAAAAATAAGACAAAGGTCCTTGGGGTGTATGGGCATCCTCACCTCCAGGTAACACCCAGCAAAATTACTCTGACAAAAGGTAAATGCACTCAATACTAGAATTGTAGGGAGATGTGAAATCAGGTCAAAATGAGCAAATGGTTTTAGGGAGGAGAAAAGATGCACCTATCAGAAATGTTAAAATTATTTACTTTGTAAAATTTAATTACTTCATTTCCCTGCTTGTGCTGTGGGTGGTGTTTTTTTTCTTATGCCCTCTTAAGCTTTTTTTGGTTCAAAGTAGCTCTTAGCGTTTTAAAAAGTCTAACCTGGGAAAAGGATAGAGAAAATCAATAAGCAAAATGATCACATAACTCCTGAACAAAACAAACCTTTCGCATCTACTGTAACTTCTCCCTTTGACTGCAAATGGATGATTCCATTTTGCTCAATATCCTTTCCCCTGCCTTATTGTAAATTCTTGCCACAAATCATACATATCAAAACTGAAATAATGTTGTTTTTTTTTTTCTGCACGCTTTCCATTTGGCCAACTCAGTTCTTTCTCAGCCATGCTCCATGATGTCTACTGTCCTGCTGCTCCTGTGGAGGATGTAGTGGCCTGTTGTTAGGTCAGGCAGTGCTGCCTTCTGTCACTGTTAAGCAGCATGACACATGAACTCTAATACAGTGACTCCATCCTCTTCCTTCACTGCAGTAAAACTCACAACTCTTGCATTAAATCTGTCAAACTCTTTTACTGGCTGTTTCTCATGTAAGAGTATAGTGGATACTTTTGAAAAATTTTGGTGGGAGGAAGATACTGGTTTTATTCTTCTGACTATAGAGAGGAATAGAATACAGATTTTAAGCCTCTGAATTTTTAAAAAATACTTAAAATTAATTTTTTGGGGGTAAAACTGAGGAGGTCTTTACAAGAAAAAAAACTAAAGAGAATGTCCTCTCATTTTAGTTTGTACTACTGTGGATTGTGTGTGACCTTGGCAAGAGATTATCTGATTTTTCAGAGACAGTGAGCACCTGCAGTGGCTGAGTTTGGATAGATTTCCACTTGTTTGCCATGATGGCAATTCAGGACCCTAGTTGTTTAGAACCAGAATCATCTGGAATCAAAAGCTGCCTGAAAAGTCAAAACTAATGCAGTACCAATGCTGCTGTGGAGAACTTCCAAGTGGCCAGCATGTTGAGCAATATTTTTCACTCTTACAGTGTAAAACACAAAGAGAAGGGACAAGAGTTGACACAGAAAGTGAAGGGAGAGAGGTCAAAACAGCAAGAGTTATTTTATTTAGTTCCCAGCCCAAACAGTGACAGTCATTATGTGATTCTATGGTGGAAGTAGCAACTGCTTTTTGCCCACCAATGAGAAACTGTAAAAAAAAAATTGAGCAGGGTCAAAATGAGTGAAAATTTTTACAATGTGATTCTTCTGCATGTTCATTTGATACCAGAATGTCAACACGAGAACCTGTTAAAGATAAATTTTAGAAGCTCTAAAAAGAGGTTTAAGGAAAATTGAACTTTTTGTCTTACGCTGTCCTTAACTTTGATGTATTGTATTAGGGGAGAGAATTACTATGGTGTTTTGCAGTCATGAAAGTAATTGTCTATATTGTTCTTCAGAAAGATTTAAAAATATCATTGTAATTAAGCCAGTTATCCTTTGTAAAAATTCGGGCTGATGTTACCTCTTGTAACTTGTATATTCTGACAAAGAAGCAAAAGACACTGAAAGCTTCTTCTTTGTCTAGGTAAAGCTTCTTTGTTTCAGTTATTACTAGTATGCACTTTTATGTGGTCCCAGCCCTACTCTGCAAAATACTGTACAGTCTTAAAATGAAAAGATGTTCCCCGTTCTTTTATATTACTTTCATACTGCATAATTTTCTCCTTCTCCTAGTAACTCAGCAAAATGGAGAGTCAGATTGAGCTCCTGTGGAAGTGAATAGTCAGATTCAGTCCTGAGCACGTACAGTCAGCAGTCCAATGATGGCAGCTGGGAAAGAAGAAGAGCAGCAGAGGTTCAGCTTCTTTTTTAATGAACAGAGAAGCTTGGTCATATATGCAAGGATCAACAGTGGGAACGGGGGAAAGGATTCTGCTGTACTGTAGAAATTGCGTTTTTCTCACTCATGGGTGTAAAATGCACAGTATAGAAAGAATTCAGAAATACTCAACTTTTACTGTTAAAAATCTCACAGCAAGGGTTTGTTTCGGTTAAGCCAGCTATAAAGAAAGAGTGCTTTTTGAAAAAGAAAGTCTCAAATGATGTGAAAACATACTGAAAAAGCTCATGTTAATGGAAGAAAATTTTTTTTGAGATTTTTTTTCTCCCAGTGGAAATGATTATACGTAAAAATCCATTAATCCTTGCTTAATGGTGTAAAAATTGATGCTCAGTCTTTTCTATTAAGTATTCGTGAACAGTGACAGTGGAAAAAAAGGAAAAATGTTCGCTTGCCAGTGTATTGTATTTTGTACCTTATCAAAGGGCATAACCTCATGAGAACCTGAGTAACAGCTGTTGTGATTGTTGCCAACTTGCTGTTGTCCCCAAAACAGAGCTGTTGTAACGTGAGCTCTTGTAATCCACTACAGTGTGAAGTCTTCTGGCTTGATTTTAAAAATTGCTGGGTGGCATAGGAGGAGCAGTCATGTGACTAATTACTGAGGCACAGCCAACTGATAAATAGGCACATCAGCTATTTTTGAAGTCCAGGTGTGACTATGCCCTGTTAATATCAGTGACATCAAGCTGAACCTCACATAAATATATATGTGGTCTTTATACCTGAGGCTTTCTGAACATCTTCTAAAGGTGGATATTGTGGTTCTGTTTTGTTTTTTTTCTTCTGGTATTTTAAGGAAGATAAAGAGAGATTAAGTGATTTGCACAAGGTTATTTAAGTCTAGAAACTACAAAGAGAATTTAGTTGTTTCACTAAATCTGTTTCTTAAATAAAACTCCCTCATCTACCAAAATTTTTGCATAAAACATGAACCAATGAAGGTGGCATTATTTTTGTCTCAAAATAATGTATTCATATTTAGTAAGGGGGGGAAATATCAAAATGTGTCTTTTCCAGCCATTTGGCCGACAAGCTTCTGCTATGCTTTTAAGAAGTTTTATAATATTGGTGTTTGATAAACTAGTGTGGATATGTGTCTACGTACATATATGGCTTTCCCTACATGCATATTTTCTGTGTTTGGAGGTATTTGAGAAATCAAACAATTGAAATGCTAAAATAAATGATGCTTAAATAACTCTGAGGGATATCTACTGTTGCCCAGAGAATATAATGCTGTAAAACTATTACAATAGCTATAGATTATCATAAGAATTTGTTCTCTCTTAAATTTATTATTGCCAAAATAATCAGACCTTCTGCATTGGATTGATGACTGTTTTCTCATGATTTTGTTTTGGTTCAAGTTGGCAATGAGAGTCCAAAACTATGTCTGTAAGTTAGCAATGAACACCAAACCCACATTGGCAACAACTGGAGGAAAAGGCAAAGATGGAGGCAGTTTTTGTCCAGAATCTTTTAGTACTCCAATAACAGTTTTCTTAAAACCCTAGATCCTGAAGATGTATAGTTCTGACAACCTCAGCTTTAAGAACAGTGACGAAAGAGATTCTACTCTCCAAGCTATAGAAAGAACTTCAATAGCACAAATAACAATGAGCTAAAGAATCTGGAAATGGATGAAAGGAATCCTATTTTTGTGTGGTAGAAGAATATTAATCTTAATGCTAATACTGGGATCAGCACTGGAAATACTTTGCTGGGATGCGCTGCTGATCCCGCGTAAGCAATAGATATTTATACGGGGTTGTGGCAGGGTGAACAACATCTCTCATGTAACAGAACAGCAACATTAAAGGTCCTGGAGAGAAACTATACTGCAAGCATCAGTAGGTGAAACTTGTGACCTAAAACCTGTAAAGGAAGAGTCTTCCCTATGTTATTGTAGCAATTCACTAGTGCTAAAACAAGATCTCAGTGGCTGGTATGCATATGTCTAAATATTTCAACAAAGAAGATCTGGAGTGGTTTCACAATTTTCTTCTGCAGAAAGAGAGGCTCTTGTGCCTTTAAAAATCATTGTTTTCAGCTTGGCTTTCAATGGGTGCCATGCACATTGTCCTGGTTTTCTGGGAGGGACAGGGTTAATTCTCCCCTGGCTCTAGCAGGGCCCAGGCATCCCACCCCACTGAGCCATGCCCAGGGGGCGCTGGGAGCTGCCGGGAAGGGGAGGGGGAGCCAGAAGTGCGGGGTCTGCGATGGGTGCGGGGCTGCGGTGGGGCGGTCGGCGGTCAGTATCGTAGTCGCGTTTGTATCCGTCCCCATCCGTGTTACTGTTACTGTTTTTTCCCTGTTCTATTTTGTTGTCCTGTTAAACAGTTTTTGTCCCAACCCACGAGTGCTGCCTTTTTCTTCCAATTGTTCTAACACCGCCATAAGGTGTTAGCCAACCAGGCTGCCACGTGGTTCTTTGTTGCCATCTGAGGCTAAACCACGACACACATGCACACAAAATCTTCAAGGTCAGGGATTGAGCTGAATGACAAGGGTATAGTCTCTGTGTTTATAACTTTAGTTCAAGTAAACATCCAAACACTTGAAATAAGGTGTCAGGAAGAGGAGAGCACAGCCTTCCTGGAAATCAGGACCTGGCCAGATGTGAGATGTGTCAGCTTTTTGCAGTCTGTTTCTGCAGGGTCTTTCTAGAGCAGTGAGCCCATCTTGCCTCTCTGCCTGCTGGCAGATGATTGCTGCACCTGTGTTTCCTTAAATTAGTCATATGTTGGCTGGCAGTGGTCTAATGGCACCCAGTTGACCAGAAATAGCTTAGGGAGTCGTTCTGTGTCCCAGGAATAAACTGGGATTATTGAACTATTATTTTTTCCCCTTGAGGTGATCACTTTCTTCATGGGCAGCAGGAGAAATGATAAAACAAGCTAACCTAGATTAAGGGATTTCCTCTTATTCCCAGCTCTTATTTTCATTTGTTTCTGTTGGTTCACCCTCCTTCCCCTCCCTGCTGCCCCCGCAGCTATGCTTTACCTTGCAGTTAACCTTTGAAAAAGAAATACAGGAAATGTGGGTCCTTTCTCCAGCTCTGAAGGGAGACTGAAAATTCAAGGTTGTAGAAAGTAGATGGAAATAAGGATGTTAAAGGCTATTGCTTATGGAGGTGTTTGCCTTATAGTTAATAGGCACAGAGGATACCCAGCTGTGAGGCATGTGTAGACTTATTTTTCTGTATGCCAGAATGGCACTCAAAGTACCGCAACTCAGCCCTGCTGTATAAAAAGCAGTATGCTGGATGAAGAGGTACTTGAATGGAAGACAGTAGGAAAATGTATATATGGAGGTACCTCTTTCTTTTAAAATGTGACAAATACAGGGTAAGTGCTAGTCATTGTTGCTTGTACGTAGAATTTGGGTATTTTGTTAGGTTGTAAAACATGATAATTTTGTTTTCTTCCCTGTTGTTGTTGTTGGTGTGCATTTTTTTTTTTTGGGGGGGGGGGTTGGTTTTTTTTTTTTTTTTTTTTTTTTTTTTTTTTTTTTTTTTTTTTTTTTTTTTTTTTTTTTGTTGTTGTTGTTTTGTTTTGTTTTTAAATTTTGTTTTGTTTTGTTTTTAGAGTGGTGTTTTAATGAGATCATGAGAACAGTTAATCCACGAGACTAAATGGAACAAAGGGAGAAGGTACCCTATGTCCTAATAGGATATTTGCCTAGAAATTCAGTACCTTGCTCCCTCAAAAGATGAACTTTTCTGTCTCATGATTAGTTTGTATAAAAAGCAAGCTTGACATTTCGTGGTATAGTGCAGGTAATCAGGGGAGAGCTGAGCAGGATCTTTTATCTGGCATTGCAATTTTGATGGAACATATCTATTCTCTCTCTAAGACTTGCTTTAGAACAATAAATCCTATTTTGAGCCTGGCCCCAGGTATTTTTTTTCCTAGACTTAGAATGAGATACATTTGATAAGAAACTTCTGTGTTTGTAGTTTTATGTATTAAAAACTAAAAAGCTGGATTTTCAGACTTTTGAATGGAGAGAATACTTCTTCCTTATTCTTGAAGGCTGTGAAAAAGATGTTTGGGATGCTGAGGTCTGCAAAGAAGTTTGTGCATGTAGTTGAACTCACCTCTTGTGAGGGCAATATCCATCTCTTGGGGGGAACAAAAGGGAAAGAAAGGGACTGCTATTTATCTTGCGGTCGGATAGTTTAACGTAAGTCAGCAGACAGGTCATCTCCTGTGGAAAAAGTGGCCACTGAAATTGCTGCCATAACACAGTCACAAAGCATGTACAGGTCTCTAGTTTAAAGCTAGTGCAACCTGTCTACCTAGTCAGAAGTCCCTGTGCACATTAGGCTAAAAGCTGAGCTTCTGGTGAGACTTGTGTTCCTGCCTCAAAAGAAGTGTGGCCAGTAGGTTGAGAGAAGTGATTCTGCTCCTCTACTCTGCTCTCACGAGACCCCACCTGGAATACTGTGTCCAGTCTTGGAGTCCTCAGCACAGAACTCAAAAGTGCTCAGAGGGCTGGAGAACCTCTCCTATGCAGACAGGCTGAGAGATCTGGAGTTGTTCAGCCTGGAGAAAGCTCTGGGGAGACCTAATAACCTGTACCAGTACCTGAAGGTGGCCTACAGGAGAGATGGGAAGGAATTCTTTATCAGAGAGTGGAGCAATAGGACAAAGGGTAATGGTTTTAGACTGAAAGAGGGGAGAATTAGACTAGATATTTGGAAGAAACTCTTTTCTGTGGGGGTGGTGAGATATTGGAACAGGTTGCCCAGAGAAGCTGTGGAAGCCCCATTTCTGGAAGTGTTCAAGGCCAAGCTGGACAGGGCTTTGACCAACCTGGTCTGGTGGGAAGTGTCCCTGCCCATGGCAGGGGTGTTGGAACTCAGTCTTGAATGTCCCTTCTATCCCAAACTATTCTATTATTCCTAGATCATTCTTGTGCTTTGGGGAACCTTTTCCTGTGCAGCCTTTTTCAGGCACCTAAATATACATTTTGGTTTGTGGAAGGAAATGGTTAGTTCTACTCTTAGAATACTAGTTTCTTTACTCCTTTTCCTCCTGCTTTTAATGTCTTGCAAGTCCATCCAGACCAATCCACATTGGCCCCTGCAAAATCAAATTGTTATCTGTAATCAGTGGTCAAATTCTCCCTGACACACAATTTCCGGTGGAGTCTGAGGGGGTTGTCATATTGTTCTGTGGGGCAGGATTAAGCCCCAATTGCAACTAGATTTCAGGTTTCCAGCCTTCAAAGAATACTCAGTGAAACAGCATCAAACAAACTGTTTTAAAATTCAAGACCAGTCTGTTCTTTTAGGAGTGCTATATTAAAGAAAATTATTCTGAACGCATATGTCAGGGTGGAGAGCCATAAATTATGGTCTTCCACTGTGGAAATAAATAGCAAAACAATAGGAACTGAACAGATTTCACTGTCTCAATGCTTAGCATTTTTCATCTACCTTCCCACCTCCATTAGATGCAGTAATTAAAAAGTGGGCCATCAAATTTTTCAGACATAAAAAATTAAATGGAGCTTTGAAGGCATCACTTTAAGTGTCTGTTAATTGTCTGTCATCTCTAACTTAAAAAAGGAAAACAAAGGTGACCATTTGATATTTGGCTGCAGAACAGTCTGGAGGTTTCCAGGGAGTGTGCAGTATGTGTGTGTCAGCCTCCTGGGGCGAAATGCTTCCATTTCTGTACCCTTTCTGAGTGTGTTTAACCCTTTCGCTGCTGCTTTGCCGAGCATTTTCCACACAGCTGCAGTACAGGCTCAGTGCTCTCTTTCTGTAACATGGTCAGCACAATCAAGGGCTGATGGGGCTTCTGGGCACTGACAAAGCAGCCTTAATCAGCAGACATGTGGCCCTGGGTACTGAACTGCTGCTTACTCTTTACAGTATTCACCCATAAGGAAAAGTATTTAGATGAGTCACTACTGCTGTTTTCTTTCATAGCCAAAATGTCATCTGTGTGCTCTCCCTCTTTTTCTGTTCAGCCTAGGCTGTGGTACTTGAAGTGTGTAGACTGTACAACCTTCCTTCTGGGGACCTTATAACAGGATTGGACTCAGTGAATGTTCCAGCACTGAGCACTTGGGAGACCCTGAATTGCTTTGCTAAAGTTACATGTAACTTAATTTTACTAACTGGCTAATATGTGGTCAGGGCTTCTCACTAACTCCCATGTTTACAGCTGCTTTGGCCATTCTTGCCCCCGGTGAGAAGTCTGCCCTGCACTTACCAGGCTATAGGTGGATTTTATTGATCCCAAGCTGTTTTGTTACCTCCTGTCTCACCCGTATTTCTAATACTCAGGGCTGTGGCTGGTGTGAATATAGCCATTCACCTGGGTCTAAATTAATTGGCCTAATTTAGAATTATAACAGCTGGTTGTAATCTGCTGCCTGAAATAAGTGGGAGTGCTGGGGTGCAGTTACCTGTCAGCCAGGTCTGTGGGAGTGAGGTCTCCCTGTGCCTGGTACAGGAAGAGGTTGTCCACCCTTAGCCCTGATAACTGCAATGTGCCCTCTCCCTTTATGGTTCTCCTTTGGAAACCTGCTGGCTGAATGGTAACTGAGCTGCTCTTTTAATTCTCTGCAAAACTTTCCAAAGCAACCTGTTTGTGCTGTGGGCCTGCAGAAATAGCAAGTGAGCTGGGGTGGGGAGAAGAGAAGGAAGTTAATTTCACAGAATTGTTCTCCTGAATGGTAATAACTGAATTAGCTTCTGCTATAAAAAAAACCCAAACAAACCTTAACAAAGTGGTGTGTTTATAGCTATAAGACTCCTGATGATAATGCTGTCAAAGCCATTTTATTTTTTTCAACAAACCTGGTGTGAATGAGATGTTCTGAATCCAAGCGTATTTCAGCATAGGCTGAAATAATTTTACCGGGGGGGAAAAATAGAAGATGTTTGTGCTGATACAGAAAAATCCTCATTTGTAGACTTGTTCCAAGTTACATTCTTGCTGTGTTCTATTGTTTGACTTTTGTCTCTTGCTTCTGCAATCTCTGTTGCTATTTCAAGGCTTTCTGCAGTGTGGTCTCTGTCTTTGATCTTGTTTTCCTTGTTTTCAATGCTTTTGCAAACCAAGCAGAAGCAAATGGTATTTGGAAAACAGTGAGTTTGAACCTTTTGGTAATAGCTCACTGCTGCTATAAATTGAGAACATATTTATTTTTTTTTTTGAATACTGCTGATTTTTGTACAACTTATGAGAAAGAATTAGACTGGGAGTATTTTTGTAGGGTATTTTTTTATGTGTGAAGAAAACTACAATATTAATTGAAAGATGCACTAAGTGAAGCAATTTCAGTTGGCAGGGTTTGGTAATTGTAACTGTGTTGTTCTTAATTCTGGGAGCCTGCAATTATACTACTGTCGTGGTTTAGCCTCAGACAGCAACAAAGAACCACGTGGCAGCCCAGTCAGAGAATCATAGAATGGTTAGAGTTGGAAGAGACCTTGAAGATCATCGAGTTCCAATGCCCCTGTGATGGGCAGGGACACCTCCCACTAGATCAGGTTGCTCAAAGCCTCATCAAGCCAGGCCTTAAATACTTACAGGGATGGGGCATCC
>VZRU01017034.1:71167-91079 GCA_013398155.1 Pedionomus torquatus | reverse complement strand
TCCGGAAATCCATGATGGCAGTCCTGCTGGCAATTAGCAATGTTATTCAGCTCCATGAACTTTATTATAAAGCAAGTGCACTATGACATCACAGAGTCATAGAGTTATAGAGTGCCAGGCTGAAAGGGACCTCAAAGTTCATCTGGTCCAAAGTGTCCTGGCAAAAGCAGTCTGATAGCCCAGTATCCTTTCCACCTGAATCTTAAAAGTATCGAATGTTGGAGAATCCACTACTCCCCTGAGGAGATTACTCCAATGGCTGATTGTTCA
The DNA here is from genome assembly GCA_013398155.1 of Pedionomus torquatus. Lineage (NCBI taxonomy): Eukaryota > Metazoa > Chordata > Aves > Charadriiformes > Pedionomidae > Pedionomus > Pedionomus torquatus. Next base: position 90,809 of record VZRU01017034.1, on the reverse strand, counting down.
CATTGTGAAAAAATTTCCTTTTGAGTCCAATCAGAATCTCCCCTGGATATTCTCATCTTCTCATCTGTCTCCTTATAAAAAACATTTTCTCTTTAGCCATTCTTGAAATACTGGAATGTGGTGATAAAGTCTCCCTTAAGCCTTCTTTTCTCATTGCTGAACATAGTTCTCTTAGCTTTTCCTCATATGGCAGGCTTCCCAGACTTTTGATTGTCTTGGTGGACCTTCTCTGGACCCTCTCCAGCCTGTTCCATATAGCAGCCACCAAAACTGAGCACAGTGTTCCAGGTATTGCCTGACAAGCACTGAGGAGAGTGGGATGATGCCTACCTTACTTATGTCAGCTGCTGATGCTCTTGCTGATGCAATCCATCATCCTATTGTTTTTCTTTACTGCTGCAGCACACTGATCACTTCTAGTGAGAGATCACTTCTGGTGAGGATCACCACGTTCATTTCTACAGAGCTGCTCCCCAGTCAGGTTGATCCCAGCCTGTACTGTACTCCTGGATTGTTTTCCCAAGTGCAAAACCTTACACTTGTCCTTGTTGAACTTCATAAGGTTCTTGTTATCCCACTCTTCCAGCCTATCCAGGTCTTCCTGTAGGGTAGCTCTGCCTTCCAAAGTGTCCAGTTCTCCATTTAATTCAGTGACATCAGCAAACTTCATCAGGATACACTTGATTCCATCATCCAGATCGCTTATGAACCTGTACTGTTTGCAAGGCCTGGGGCCCAGCAGTGATGGCAAAGACAGAGGTGAAGAAAGTACTGGGAACCACTACCTTTTCAAAGCTGTCAGTGACTAATTTACCTCTCCTTTTTAAAAGTGGGCCAATATTTTCCTTCTGTTTCTGCTTTTGTTTATGCACCTGAAGAATCCTGTCTTCTAATTTTTGACATCTCTGGCTGTTTTCACTTCAAAATGAGCGTTTGCTCTTCTAACTGCATCTCTGCATGCCCTGGCAATGCCCTTGTAGTTCCCAACAAATATTCATCCACTTTTCCATCTCTGGTATACTTCTCTTTTTGTTTTAAGAAGACTCAAAGGCTCACAGGTAAGCGAAGATCATCTCCTGCTTTCTGCATTTCTCTTACCTTTAAAGGGAATGAACTGTTTCCATGCTTTGAGGAGGACATTCTTGAAGAACTCCCACCACTCTCTAACATGGAACCCTCCATCGAACCTTCCCATGAAATCGCCCTCACAGTTGAGCTCTGAATGAGCTCAAATTTGCTCTTCTAAAATCTAAAGCCTTTGTCTTTGTACTATCCTTCAGCGGGATCACAAATTCCACAATATTGTGATCAGTGCAGATCACATCATTATTGATTAAATCATATATTTTTAAAAAAATCATTGCAAGCAGCTTAATTCTTTTTTCTTTTTTTTTTTTTTTTTTTTTACCTTTAGGTGAAGAGATCATAAAATATACACAATTAATGAAGCAAAGGTTATATTAGTATAAAGAAGTCCAAGGAAATATAAATACCATTATGTGTGAGAGGTCGTGATATACGAAAGTATTTGATTTCTGTGAATTTGAAGATAAATTGATAAGAGGATCTTCCCCAGTATAGATGTTTCCATTGGTAGAAGAAACATAAAACTCCCAAATAGTTTTAAATACCATAACCAAAAACCTGAAGAGATCAATATTTTCATTTTAATCTCATATTTCATCAGGAAACATCACAAGTCATTTAAACTTGTTCATCTGTCTGAAGTATTAAGTCAATAGCCATATTTTGAAGAAAATCTTCTATATGAAACTGGGTGAAAAGAATTAGGAAAACAAAATGAAACAAAATAAACCCCCAAAAATAAAAAACAAACAAAACACCCCCCAAAAACAACAACAAGAACAAAACAACAAACAAACAATAAAAAACCCCCAAATAATAAAAAAAAAACCAAACCAGAAACAACCAATAAAACAAAACAAAAGATACAAAACCCAAAAAAATGAGACTTCTTGATTGCTTAAGAACCTTGAGAGACAAGTTGAGTAAGACAGGTTTAGTGAAAACAAAGGGTTTTCTTATCTTATTCTCCCCTGCTATTTCTTTCTCCAAAGTATTAGCAAGACAAATAATTATATTGATTAGACTGGAATCCAACAATGAAGGGATGAATATTATTGGTGAATTGCTAGCACTGAAGCTCATTTCTTTACACAGTTTCTCGAATTGCACAAATGCATGATTTAAAAAGACGGGGGGTAAAAATGCAGGGAAGACCCTTTCAAGCATAAAATGTCTTTGGGAAATTATTGTTCCAACAGTGCCCAATAAGAGCTATCTGAAAGTATGAACAGCATAAAATATTCCTGTCCAAGTAAGTTTCTTAGAGGATCCTTCATTATTATAGGGGTTATATAGCAGTGTATGCATGAGTAATATTTAAAACAATATTTTTTCAGGTTTTTCTCCTGTCCTTATAATAGTTATGAGAAAAATTCACTCTTGCAGATAGGTTTATAATAAAAACTCATGCCTCATTAAGAACTGAGTTTTACAAGAGCTCAGTGCTATGGATTTGCAAAAAATCTGAACTACATTTAGTGACGACTGAAAAGATGTTACATCAAACTCTCCTGAATTAGAAAGAAATATTATACATACCTCCACACTTAGGAATAGGTCCACTCCACATTACTTTTCCATCCATTAGCATGCAGGTAATTGTTTCAGTTCCTTGTGTTTTAATAAATCCTTCCTCACATATAACAGAAATTGAGCTCCCCAGCTGAAAGTTATCACCAAAACGCCGAGCATTGATTGGCACTCCAGGATCAGGGCATTCATTATGTCCAAATGCTTTCAAAAAAAAAAAAAAGGGAGCAGGGGGAGAGAAGGAAGGGGGTGTAAATATGTAAATAGAGTGATAATTCTAGAAAGTCAGGTGACATTTTTAGGATTTTTTTCTGCTAGTAAGAATAAATTATTTATATTAGCATACAATAAAGAACAAAAACTAGCTTGATCAATAGCAGAAAATGCATACTAGTACAAAAAATGGCTTAAAATTCAGTAAAATTATATCAGCAAGAGTATTAGTTTGGATAGATAGGCATGGGCAGATGTCAGTGATGGCTAGATTCTCCTTTCCAACAGCCCATCCTACCTGATGCTACAATATGCCAGAAGCATCTATAAGCAGGGCAAGCATCTATGATAAAATAACCTCAGTTATCTTTTGCATTTTCAATTCATCATCACAACCATTCAAAATACACTGACCACAGTATGCCCAACATTGCCACTGTCTATTTTGTTTCCTGTAGTGAGAACCCATGAACAGCTACAAAAACAGTGATGTTGCTGAAAGAAAAACAAAACTTGGAATTTTAACTACATTGTTATATTAAAGGTCAAAATCTCATACTTTTTCATAGGGGTTAAAAAACCTTTTTCAGTATTTTACCCAGAGTCATCACTTTTACTAAGGAGACTGACAGTGTGGTTTTCTTACTAATGTCAGAAAACACAGGGATAGATTTCCATTGTTGTTATTTGTAAATGTAGGTAAACATTGACTCCAGGTATAGCTTGCTTGTATATAACACTGGTTTATTAAGGGCTGCAAAAAATCAGTTCATGGCTCTATATTTCAGTTCAGGAACCAAGAGTTGTGGCAGTTGCTGCTACAGAAGTGATTGTACTGTATAGGATGGCTGTGAGAGGCAAGAAAGTGAAAGACAACCCTTCCCAACAATGGCTGTCACCCCTCGCCCAACCTAGCTGAGTCACATCACTTGAGTAAAATTCAGTCTGCCTATACTTCTGAAAATCTTCCTGGTGGAGCTGTAAGATTATACAGAAGCCTTAAACTGAAAAGAAAAACAACTCAGGGGTATATCCTTAAGGAATATCCTATTCTACCCATCATCAATAAATCGAGAAAACATGGAAAAGTTCTTTGTGTATATTACTTGTGAAGAGGAGATCCAGCTTTCCTGGCATTTAGACTCATAAACTATCATCATTGTACTGGTATTTTAAGTAGTATCTGGAAAAAAGCCAGGCAGCATAATCATAGCATGGGGTGATGGTGAAGTACTTTCAGTTCTGACATTACCTCAGAAGGAAGATAAAACCTACATTTTGCATCCAAAAATGTGAAAGGGAGGAACAGTAAAGATCTCAAAAGATAGGAGGGCAGGAATGAAGCTAACCATAACTCATCTGGTCTGCACTGAAAGGTCCTTGGAAGTAGAGCCAGAAAGGAGTGGTCCACTGGCGCGATTAATTGCTTTGGTAGATTGCCCTACAAAGAATTTTAGCTGATAAGTCTAGCAATGACTCTGGAGTAAATGTAGCCATTTCAGAGGAAAGTATAAAAGAAGGAACAGACGTTAGGAAAATATTAAATAATAAGAGGTACTTAATAAAAAACAACTGTGAAAGGTTGCTGGAAGCCACACAAACAACTAGTAGGTTATTCAGTATCAACACATGCAAACTCATAGTTCTGTCTGATACAGAACAGTTTGAAGAATTCTATGTTGGGAAGTATCAAGACTGGAAAAGTCTAGCAGGAGAGAGTGCCAGCAAAAATATGTCATGATAGACCTATCCACTCTCAACAATAAATTACAATAAAGCAATCTTTGGATATAAAAGCAGCACCTGGGATTGTAGCTGTATTGAACTACTGAACTGAAATCACTCAGGTAATTAGGCTCACTTCAGAAGTCTACAGTTTGACCTTTGGTATGTTGTTATATAGTTCATAGGGTTGCAGCTTTGGCTAGATAAAGCACAATTAAACAGTTGTAGTGAAAACATCAACTAGAAAACCTGAGTAACTGCAGGAACATCAAATCTAAACTTATATAAAAATATTTTCCCAGCACCTTCTACACCCCAATTGGTGAGCAACAGCTCAAAGCAGTTCACCAACTAGCAAAAATCAAACAATCTGGAAGATGATCTCCACCTCAAAAAAATCATCCAGCTCAGCCTGAAGGGAGATTGGCATGACTCTGGCTTCTGGAATACCTGTTTACGGAGGACCTCCAGGGACACCTGGGGACAAATTCTCGTGGCCTGAGCTGACACACTTGCTCCCAAACACTGCTGACAACCCCTGCTTCTACCAGTGAGCAGAAGGGAAATAGAGATAATCACTTGAATGACGAACTCATATGAACTCCTTTGTCTCAGGCAATTAATAGCCATTCTCCTTTATGTGGCTCGAATTGTTGCATAGGAATTAGTGCGTGTATTTTTTCTGTCCTGACCTAATTTATGAAATCCAGACTGAAGCAGAGAGTCAACTGCAATTTATGTGACTATATTTAGATACTGTGTTTAGTTCTGATCTCCATATTTGAACAAAGATGTGGATAAAGTGGGAAGCATTCATAAAGGACTTACAAATGTGATAAAAACCTCAGGCTTTTCCTTTAACTGAGGAGTTCAATCCATATAACTTATTAGAGGGAAGATTGAGGGATGACTGGGTTTACAAATACCTTTGGAGAGACCAGAAATTTTATTGAGGGCTTGTGGGTTTGGTTCATAAACTGGAAACAAGGAGCCAGCTGTAAGCATGTAGTTCTATAGTAACTCAAACCAGTGTTTCAGGCATGAAACGTGTTCACATGTTTCTGTGTTCTGCTGTACCCAGTATAGAACTATCCTGCCTCATTGCCCATTTTGCATCAACAGTAGTGCATAACCAGATATGAGTAAACCAATACAAGGATCTGTTTCTTCCTTTAGTTATTTGTATTATGTTTTTAAGCTCCCTTCCAATCTAAAGCATTCTATGATTCTTGGCTTGACCCAAAATTTAACTCATTGGAAATCTTTGTCAGACTTACTGAAGTAACTTGAAGACAAGACATTTGTAATCTAATTTTTATTTACTTCCAACAGAAGTTGAATTTATGGTTAATTTTACTGCAGTGAGAATAATTTTCTGAGACCACATATGTTGCCATACTAAAAATAAATATGGAAAAAATTAGCTTTTCATAAATACTATGTAAAAATCAGATGATGTACTAGTAACTCAGTTTTATTCTTCTCCATCCTACATGCAAAAAACATTAATGAAGTTACTTGCATTAGTAGTCTACATTCTCTTTAGAAAAGATTGATCATGTTATACCTTGTCTGTGATATTCTGTATCTACTATTGAAGGGGGCAAAAAATGACTGATTCTGTTGAAATACATAAGCAGAAGTGATAGCAGAAAATGAATGTTTTTAACTTCGGGTTTACAAATGTCAAGACAAAGCAAAAATTATATCAATTCCTTTTCATCTTCTCTCTTGGCCTTAAACTATTTACTATGGAAAGAATAGTTCTGTAATTTATCAGGTTGCAGCTGTCTTTACTGAATAAAGTTTAGACACATTTTCTGGAGTTATTTTTGCTTTTTTAAGTAGATTTTAACTACAGAGTTTAAAACACATACAGCCACATTCTTGTTTAAACAGACCCATAAAAAAGAAATAAAAATACAAATGTGTTAAACTGCTCAAATATAGAGAACACTTATTCATAAAAATAGTTTTCTGTGTGAGTGGTTTTCATTATATGACTGTTAAAAGTTAATACTAAACTGTTAATTCTTTATAAAAATTGAAATTGTACCATTCAGTACTATCAGTGTATACTTCAAGTGACTGATAATTGAGAGATATCATAATCAGACTACTACATGGCCAAGGTAGTCAGCAATTTTTTTTAAAGGACAAGAATTTATTCTGATTACTATATTTATATGGTACTGAAATATTAAACCTGAAGCTGTGACAGTGTTTGATGAATCATATTTCCAAATAAAACCTTACTATAAGGATTATTCCATGCTAATCATCTGCATCTTTCATTTTTACTGTAAATCCTACTTTTAACTGATGTATGTTTAGTTCTAGTTCTGCAAAATTGGATGACTTGAGAATATGCATTTATATAAAGGCTATATCCAAGAAGACTGCCTTAGTCTCTCCAGTAGTTTTTTTTTATTTTTTTTTCCCCTCATCACTGGATTTAGGCTTGACACCACTGAGCACACCACCGTGAAACCTTAAAGAAGCAAGCAGAACTCTTATAAATGTCAGTAGAAACAGAAGAAAATATAGAGCAAATATTACATCATCTATTAAGAAACATGTATTCAATATCTCATTTTCATTGTAACTGATTTTATATTTCAATAGTACTGAATAACCCTAGACTTCCCAATACTTAGTTACAGTACTAAAATACTTAGATACAGCTCAAAGTTTAGTTTGCAATGATGGCTGGTAGCTATAGAAACCAATAAGAAGATGCCACATTTTCTTCATGCTTATGTACTACATTTGTCAGAAATGACCTGGGGTTGAAGCAGTTAAGACAGAGGGCTGGGAGCTGAAATGTAAGACTGTTTACACAGTAATCTTGTGTCAGCTTATCTCTTTCTTATTCAGACAGGAATGGTCAAGGTAAATCTTAAGAAATACTTCTTTGAAAGACTGACAACCTAAACCCAAATAAAGCAGAAAACAGAGATAAAAACAAACAAACAAACAAAACAGATGGAGAAGTGAACTATGACCTAAGAAAAGTAGAGAGCCATTGGGGAATTTAGACCTTTCAATAACATGAAAGTATTATTAATTATTAACATTCCTTGGAGAAAAATGTGGAATCTGGGTCTCTCAGTTACCAAGTTCATTTAGTTCAATTTTCTCTTTGGCTTAATGGATCCATTTTTTCTTTATTTGGAGTAAAAACTCTTCAACAATAAGGATTATTTTTTCATATAATCAAGCATATAACATGTTATTCTGGGAACGGAAGATGTGAATATACAGCTCTTTCAAATTATGCAGTTGTAGATTCATTATATTCTAGGTAAACCTCTGAAGCTATCACACTCAGGTGTTACAGAAAAAGACAAAAATGGGATCAGTAATTCATGACATCAGACTTTTGGGAATATCCAAATGTCCATCATCTTTTCCTATTTTCTCCTCTTGTTAGCATGAAAAACTGCTCTGCTACCTCTACCATCAGAAAAAAAAAACACAACAAAACCAACCACAAAACAAAACAAACAACCAACACCCCCCCCCCAAAAAAAAAAAAAAAACNNNAAACAAAAACCAACAAAAATAACCCCAAACTAACAACAACAACAAACCCAAAACAAAACAAAACAAAAAAAAAAGAAACCACAATAAATCCAAATGTGTGAAGCGTGACAGTTCTGGGTTGAGGATATCATGATCCCCTAAACAGCCACTCTGTTACTCCTTCCATCCTCTACACACAGTAGGAAGCCTGATAACTTAGGCATTTCCTCTCCATCCGATTTCGTTCCAACTCCCCAAAAGGAACAACTTGGCTAAAATCAGTCCTTCTTAGTTCACTGCTTGGATGGCCAAATTTAATTTTTCATTTTGCATATGCTCCCAGGAAAGCCTCACACAGTATTTTGCAGTGTTATTCATGCTGTGGGCCTCAGTATTGCATCACCACATCTGCTCTAGCTGGGAATATACACTGCCTGGAATTTGGTTTGGAATAAATGCCAAATAATTTGATAGCAATAAAACATAGGCAGTTCTTCATATGTCCTTCAGAAGATACTTAACAATTTTCCCAGGAAAAAATAAGGTGAATAAGTGCTAATGGTTTTTAGTACTGGAGAAGATACTTAATGTCACCTTCAATTATTATGCTGTCAGTATATGTAGTACAAAGTAGTAGATGTGAAGATATTTATGATTTTGGTTAGTTTCAACCTTTTCACCTCCCTCAGAAAAGAAGCAAGTGAAATACACAGAACTCCATTTTAATGGGAAACTCTTGTTTCTGTGTAATAGATAAACTAAACACAAAAGGTGACAGAAGATGCTGGTTTCCCTTCCAAAAGCTATAAATAGGGAGGCACAATTCAGAGCACTCAAGCCAGAAGCTCAACTAGTATTTACTGCAGTTGCTCTGAACAGCAGTCCAGAAATTTCTCTCCCCATTGCTGTTAAAGCTGTAAGTTAAAAGTATATTAATCAGGATATATTCATTATTAATTTATCTGCAGACTACACAACTGTATCTAAGTATTCTTTTAACATTGTTAATCGTGTAGCCAGGCACAACACACAAACATTTCACATAAGCATGTGAGCAATTTAATCATCAAAAGGGTAAAGACAGACAAGTGTTCTTCCACAAAGAAGGCATCCAAGTAGAAAAAGTATCACTAAACAAAAGACAAGATAAGCACAAGGGACTGTAAATAGGCCAGATGTCCTCCTGAATACACAAGGAGGACTGGCAGAACTGAAAAGAAGGTGGTAAATAGTACCAGAAGAACAGAAGTTCCCCTTTTCTGAAAGTGGGAAAAATAGCTTTAAATCATCAGCCATAAAGAAGGTAAAACAGAGAAAAAGACGACAAGTGTATTGCTGTTTGACTTCTCTTATCAAAAATGCCCCTGTTAGCTCCTGTGACTAGGAGCCAGAATAGACTGCAGTCATCAGCTTCACGATATTATATACGTTCAATGCTGAACTAGCATATGAGTGTTCAATAGTAACAGCTTTGTATATGTAATGACGCTTAATGATTAACATAATTTAGGATTTAACCAGTACCATAAAGTGTGGTGTTAACAAATTTAGTAAACTTGTTCACAGTCTGAAGCTGGTCTGATTTGTCAGTCTTCTAAGCACTCTCATCGCAATGATCTTTAATGCTGTAAATATACACATTTTCACCTCTAACACTGTATTTGAAAGATAATCTAAACATGAAATTAGATATTTGTAACTATAAAGGTGCTGTCTGAAGGTGTATTCCCATAAAATCATTTTGACATCCCTGTCTCCTAAACTGTATGTTGAAAACAAAATACACACATACATATAACAATATTATTACTCACTATTATAAGTGATATTAAATCCACGTCCTGACATTGAATGGTCAGCTTGAAATTCCAGACGCAAAATATGACCATTACTGGTAAGATGGGAAGGAACTTCAGCACCAGTAAATGTTCCTATTATGGGGGAATCTGGAGAGTCGCCATCTTTAACTGCAAGGAAGTCAAACTGAGATTCCAAGTCAAAGTCATTAAAAGAGAGGTGGATTCGACTCCCAGGGTCTGAAATTATTGTCCAGATACAATTTAAATTATTCCCATATCCTTCTGGATAATCTGGTGAAAGAACTGTTCCCATTGGTGCAGTGAAATTGGAAAGGCAAGGAACTGCCAAAAAAAGAGAAAAAGAAATTAGACAACAGAATAGAACATTTCAATAAGCATTTACTTTATTACTAAGTTTTTGTACGAGATCCTTAAAGGTGCTGATTGCCTCAACTGAATAATTCAGTATTTTTCATGATCTGCGAAACCAGAATCCCTTTTCCTTAATAAAACTACCTTCCAAGCAGGGCCCCCAGGTAATAAAGGATATCCTCATTGCTTTGGAAGCCCACAGCAGTCCTTAAAATTTACCAATGTTCAAGAATCTTTAATCACTTGGCACTACTTATTTTCTCCTTTAGGGAACTGTTTAGATGAGAAGACCTCTCACTAAGCACATTAAAGAGGCAGAAAGTCAATAGCACCCTTATCATTAGCTGTTCACACAGAAGCAGCACAAGAAATTAACTAGCCTCAAAGAGACAACAGATTTGTTTTGTTGTTATCAGGATAATATTTTATATTCAACCATTTCAGTTAAGCTGTATTAAATTGAGTTAAAGGGATGAAAGTAGCTGATTCCATTCTGAATATATTTGATCTGTACTATTTTAGTGGAAATGTTATGAAAGGTGTTGCCACAAGTACGTAACACAACATTGGTTTTACTTTTACTGTATAATGTAACTTGAAGAGAGCTATAAATGTCTATGGCTGGTTAAGGGCTAATAGATATTCATATATAATACATGGGGGAAAAAATAATTTAAACCCTGGATTACAATTCAGGAACTTCTAATCAAAGGAAATATTGACTTATAAAAGTGTGTAGAAAAAAAAATATATCATACATATAAAATCTACAGAATCCTACAAAAAAGCCCAATAATTAAACACTATATAAAATCACATTAAGAGGACTGCTTTAATAGTTGCTAGTAAAACAAAAAAACATATTTTTGTAGTTTTAGAACTTGTCTTGAATCATTATGTAAACTCAACAAAAGCAAATGCGTCTTGTCAGCAGAATTAATTGCATTGTACTAACTCTGCAATCAGTCACACAAATTACTATGTATAAGGAAAAACTTATCGTAATGTTATACATTAAAAATAATAATAGGAAAAGATTTGGTACATACAAATACATATTGGTATGTTTGCAGACCACTGGTTGTTTTCTTGGCAAACGATAGATTTCTCTCCAATTAATTCAAATCCAAACTGACACTCAAACCTTAAAACATCACGGTTAGAAAATCCATCCCCTTCTCTGATACCATACAATGGTGTTCCAGGATCCCCACAGCTTTCTTTTTCAATTTCTGTTGAAATAAATATTGAATTTATTTCTAGAAAAATGAAATAAACACCCCATGCATATATACTCAAATCTAGAAAATAACTATATATTATTATAAGCAAATGAATATCACCTACGTAACAACAGTTGCTGGAACAAACTACTGAGTCTGATTTTATACTACACATTCCTAAGGAGGAAATTCTGAATAAGGATCTGAGAAAAATCAGAGCTCTATGTGATAACAGAGTACTTGAAATTAAAAGGATATAAGGAAAATTAGTTCTACTTTATTTTATTTTGTTAAGTTTTAGCATATAATTTCATTAAGTAAAAAAAAAAATTACTTGCAGCACATAAGTGTTTAAAACTAGCAATAAATATCAGCATCCCACGGTGTAATCACTGTCCATTTTCTAATACAGTTTAAATTTATGAACTAACAACAATGCAAAAAAAGGGAGTAGTGACACAAAAAGAACTGCCCAAAGTCAAAAGGACGCTATACATAAGTATATACACATATATGCACACTTATATATACACACATTATGTACACACATGCAAAATTAATGTCTCTATACTCAAATAGCATTTCAGCTCTGCAGGCTGAACTGCAAGGTATCTGAACAATTCTTTCTTATTTCTACAATTGTTACAGCTATGACATTCTCTCAGATTACATATTGTCCTAAACTTTCACTGGTAGTTATGAGCATTGAAGGATCTTATAAAAAGCATTTCTCACCCATAGTTATTTCATAATTTCATACGGCAAGAGAAGCTGGAATCATAGAATTGTTTGAGTTTGAAGGAACCTTAAAGATCATCGAGTTCCAATCCCACTGCAATGGGCAGGGACACCTCCCACTAGACCAGGTTGCTCCAAGTCTCATCCAGCCTGGCCTTGAACATTTCCAAGGATGGGGCATCCAGAACATCCCTGGGAAACCTGTGCCAGTGTCTCATCACCTTCACAGTAAAGAATTTCTTCCTAATATTGAATTTAAATCTACCTTCTTTCAGTTTAAAACTGTTAGCCCTTTCCATATCACTGTACTCCATGATAGTCCCCCCTTATCTTTCCTGTAGGATCCTGTCCTGGATTGAGACACTCAGCACAAACTTTTCTTCTAATACTGGGGAAAATGGAACTTTTAGAAGACTCTAGTGTCTGAGTTAATGAAAATATTTACTTTATGGCCAGCCAGGCTCTGAGATTCAAGGTCTCAGTGGTTTTGAGCCTTGCTAGGTGCAAGGGCAAGGAGGAAGAAGGCCTAGGCATTTGACTCAAGCTGGCCAACAGGATTATTTCATACCATGAACATCACATTCACTATAAACTAGAAAAGTTTGCTGCATAGCTGGCTCTCTCTTGATGGTGGCAGTCCAGACAACTCCTTGCCCTGGTGCCAGACCCATGAGGCCTTCTTTTCACCCAAAGCCATTGGACTTGCATTGTCCGACATTGGCTGTCCACTGCTGGGAGTGCACAGCTTCCTGCTGATATAATTGGCTGAGTATAAATCTTGTCTATCTTATATCAGTGTCAGGTTCATTAATAGAATTATTATTACAATTAGTATTATTGTTAATTATTTAGTCTTATACTATTAAATCTATTTGCATTTCAGCCCTTGTATTTCTTTGTATTCCCCAATTCCCCTTTCCTGGGTGGGGAGGGGTCATCAGGTGATAGAATAATTGTCTGAATGACAATAAATTCCTATGGGTTTTCTCAAACCATAACAGATCCCTTTTAAGTACTAGAAGGTTGCTATAAAGTCTCCATGGAGCCTCCTGTTCTCCAGGCTGCCCTCATAGGAGATGTGCTCCAGCCCTCTGATCACCTTTGTGGCCCTCCACTGAACCCATTCCAACAGGTCTTTCTTATAGTCAGGGCCCCAGAGCTGAACACCGTAACTCCAGGTGAGGTCTCAGAAGAGCTGAATAGAGGGGCAGAATTACCTCCCTTGACCTGCTGGCCACACTTCTTTTGCTGCAACACAGGATGAGATTGGCTTTCTGGGCTGCAAGTGCACATTACTGGCTCATATTCAGTTTTTCACCCACTAGTACCCCCAAGTCCTTCTTCTTAGGGATGCTCTCAATCTTTGTACATCCTGTATCCATGTCTGAGGTTGCCATAACCCACATGCAGTACCTTGCATGAGGTTCACATGGGCCCACTTCTCTATCCCATCAAGGTCCCTCTGGATGGCAAGCATTCCTTCTAGAGTATCAGCCACACCACTCAGCTTGGTGTCTTCTGAAAACTTGCTGAGCATGCACTCAGTCTCACTCTCCATGTCCCCAACAAAGATGACACTGGTCCCAGTACAGAACTCTGAGGAACAGCACTTGTCATGGGTCTTCAACTGAGTATTGAGCCATTGACTGCAGCTCAATGACCATCATATGGTCATACCAGAGTATGACCATCCAGCCAATTCTTTATCCACTGCGTAGTCCATTTGTCAAATCCATGTCCTTGTCCTACCACTTTAAAGACAAGGATGTCGTCTGGGACAGTGTCAATGTCTTGCACATATCCAGGCAGATGGTGTCATTTGCTTTTCCCTTACCCACCAATGTTGTAATCACATTATGGAAGGCCTCCAAATTTTTCAGGCATCATCTGTCTTTACTGAAACCATGTTGGTTGTCACCAATCACCTCCTTATTTTCCATGTGCCTTACCATAATTTCCAAGAGGATCTGCTCCATGACATTGCTGGGCACAGATGTGTCTATACATGTTGTCTTTCTTTATTCCCTTTTTAAAAATGGAGCTTGTTTCCCCTTTACCAGTCAGTGGGAATTTCACCACACTGCCACAACTGCTCAAATATGATGAATAGTGGCCTATCAACTTCATCTGCCAGTTCCTTCAGGACCCTTGGATGCATGTCATCAGGTCCCATGGACTTGTGCATGAGCAGGTTACTTATATGGTCTTGAACCTGCCTGGTCTCTTAGAGTGGACAGCACTTCATTCTCTCAGTCCCTGCTTTTGGATTCTGTGAATTGTGCTGTGTGGCTAGAGCACTTGCCAGTGACAACTGAAACAAAAATGTTGTTGGGTACCTCATCCTTCTCCATATCATCTGTAGCTAGATCTGTTTTGCTCATCAGGGAGGGTACAATTTCTTTCATCTTTTGTTGTCCTGTGTACCTGAAGAAACACTTCTTGTCTTGGCTTTTCTGATCTACTTCCTAGGATTCCCCAGAAGGGATCTCTGGAGTTCTTTAGGATGAGCTCCTTCTCAAAGCATGATCATCTATAAGGTCAGACTAGGTTGCTCAGGGTTTTATCCAGTTGGTTCTTGAAAATTTCCTAGGATGAAGACTGGTCTGGACAACCTGCTCCATGGCTTGGCTATCTGCATGGGAAAATTTCATTTCTTACTGTCTATTCCAAACTTCTTTTGTTCTAACATATGCCCATTGTTCCTCACCCTCCATGCTTCTCAATAACCTCCTCAGAGCTACTGGCAGGCTGATATTAGTCCCTACTTCTACAGGTTGAAAATGCCCAGCTCCCTCAGGCTCTTCTTGCTGGGCAAGTACTCAAACCCCTGATCACCTTGGTGGCCTGTCACTGAATTCACTTCAGTTAATCAATCTCTCAAAACTGGATGGAACCTAAGGAGAGCAAGTAAAGGAGAATAATCATTTCCATAAATCTGTGCTCATGTTAATCCAGCCCAGGATGCTTTTTCCATTCTCCCTTGCCAAGGCATGCTTCTGGTTTACACTCAGCTTGGTCTCCTCCAGGGCACCAATACCTTTTTCTGGAGAGCCACTTCCCACTCTCTATTGTGTGCAGAAGTTATAAATTTGCAGGTAAAGGATATAGTACTTGCTCTTTTTGTGCTTCATAGAGCTCCTGTAGGCCCATTCCTCTGGCCTATACATGTCTCTGGATAGCAGCACTCTTCTTGAGTGTATTCAACTCTTTCTCCTAATTTAATGTCATCTGTAAACCCGGTAAGAGTGCATTTCATAGACTTTTCACAGTCGACAACAAAACGTAATCTCCCAGAGTAGACTGCTGTGGTACTCTTCTTGCTCCTATCCTCTGGTACAGTATGATCCATTGACCACTACCTTCTATCCTATCATCCAAACTGTTTTTTATGGGAGTGGTTTTGTTTGGTTTTTTGGGTTGGCTTGTTTTTTTTTTTCTCATTTTTTGTTTTCTTTCCTTTTCTTGCTTCTCACCCATCTGGTTATCTCTTACAATATTCTTGCATCCAAGCCAGGACATGATATTCATATGTCCAACTCTGGATAAATGGACATAGAGAAGAACCTTGATACAGTTGAGGTAAACAACATCCACAGCTCTCCCCTTGTCCAGAGATCTAGTGATTTATTATAAAAGAGCGATCAGCTCAGTCAGGTATGATTTACCCTTGATAGATTCTTGCTAGCTGTTCCCAATCAAATTTCTTCATGTGTCAGAAAATGGCTTATGGTTTTATAACCCATGATTTCCTCAGAAACTGAAATAAAGGCCAACCTGCAGTTGCACAGGTCAAGGTTTTGGCTTTTGTTGAAGATCATACAACTCTTTTCCAGTCTTGGGGATCTCTCCTAAACTTGACAAACTGTCAAAAATGATGGAAAGTGGCCTTGCAAGGAGATTCATCAGCTCTCTTAGCACCCTTGAATGCAGTCTGTCATGTCTTAGGAACTTTTAAAGAAAATATCGTGTTATAGATATGAAACTTCAGAAAGCATTCATCATCTACAGATACAGGAAATATGGTACATAGATAATAGAAATTAAATACAAAATATTTTTCCCTTGTCTATCTCAACTATCACAAACTTCTTTCATGAGACATCGTAGCTATAAAAGGGACAGAAATCTTAAAATAAAATTAATTTATCATGTCTAATAATAATAACAATGAATATCCCTACACAATAGATTTAATATTTCTCTTTAAAGGTCTTGATGCCACTTTTTATGTTTCCACATTTGTAGCTTGACTATACAGAAAAAAAGAAACAAACAGCAAGTACTTTATATTAACTCAATTTTTCTAGGTTCATATTTTCAGCAGCATATACCTCATTTCTCAAATCTTTCAAGTACTAATGCTCTGACTGCAATTGAAATGTGACAAAAAGCAAATAAAGAATATTCCATTGCAACACAAAAAAGAGCTGAAAATTACTTTAAAAAAAAAAAAGGCGTTACAGAGATTTGAAAGGTTTTATTATTCTGTTTGATTAACGCAAAATCAAACCCAAAACTATCTAAGAAAAACCACAACAAACATCAGGATTTCTTACTGCTTTACTTCTATTATTTGTATTTATTTGTTCAAACTGTTCTAGGAAAAGAACAATATAGTTCATCATTGATAAATAAATAAATAAGTTCAAACTCTCCTCAGAACACAGACCTTCAAGAAAGGGTAATGTTATTCTAAAGAAACAATGTAAGACATCTCAAAGACACAAACTCACTCCTCCCATCTTCGGCTTTGATGAAACTGTTAACTTTGGTTACTTTGTATTTTTAAATTTTGATTTATGTTCTCTTGTATGATTTACTTGGCTTTGTGAAATTTGCAGTTAATTTTGGCTACATAAGAGATTGTTAGGATGGACTTTTCTTGTGGTCATTAACACTGACTTATAAATCTGTGATCCAAAAAACAAGTATTGCTATTTGTGCCTAAGAAAAAAAAGCTAATATTATTTCTGTTAGATAGCCTTTTCTTTTTTTGTACTCCTATAAAAAAAAAAAACAAAAAACCCCCCCCCAAAAAAACCACTGCTAAGGCATAAATACAGTTTAAATATGTTAATAACAAACGAGACATGATCTTTGGATGTTTAAAGCTTTTGAGAAGGAAAAAAAACCCCAAACCAATACTTCCATTTTTATTTTCATAAATTGTTTCACATAGAAAGACATAAACAACAAAAGTAGACATGATTTCTGGTGGTGTGTGAAATCTAACTTTTTTTAAAGTTTAACTCCTTTTGAGATTATTTAGGATACTTATTATGTATGCAGTGCACTGAATGGAGCTTATAATTATCAACATATATTCTAACAATCAACACCTAAATATATAATGAGAAAGATCTAGAAAATATATCAAATTATGGGAAAAATTAAAGAAAAATACTAAAAATTAAGATAAGTATCTCATTTTTGTTTAAATTATCCTCTTGTTATTTTTTGTGTATCTCACTGAAGGTCTCTGTACATTTCCAATCAGTGATGCACTGAAGGGAGAGCTACGGTGCTGAAGTAGCTACAAAGCTACAGTGGCTATCAGTATAGGGATATCAAGATAGGAATGCTCTTTTTCTCTTATCCTCTGTCTTTATGAAGGACAGGCATATTCTGGAGATGACTAAGTGGGCCTTGGGGAAAATAAATGGTCACTTACTACACAAATGCATCTTGACACAGTGGCACTGAAGTTAGGGCTTGAAGAGGTAACTTGTCTATCATTTCCCTCCTATAGCTCAAGGGGAAATAAAAGATAAGAATGTGATTCTTATAAGGTAAAACAATTTTGAAAGGAAAGATCTTACTGGTGCACAGTGGAAAAGAACAATACTGAAGACTTGCCATCACTTCAGCAGAAGCTCCTAATCTATAGCATTTAACAGAAATACCTGGCAAAGACCAATCACTCTTAACTTAAACAGCATTTTAGAATAATGCCCATTTTTTGTTTCATTGATCGTATCAATAAAAATATGACAGACAACTAGACTTTTTTTTACCCTTAGTAAAATTGCATTTGAATTCATTACCTCCTTTTTTGTTTTTGTTTTTGTTTTTTTTTCTTTTCAACAAAGCATACTGGATTAACTAAATAGTGGCATATGAAAAGAAAGAGAGTTTGAGTATGTAATTCCAAAAAAAAAAGAATCTGGCTGTTTGATATTGGAATATGCTATGTCAAAAGTTAAAAACATTAAAAAATATATTGACATACCAGCATGTTGCAAGATAATGAGGAAAAATCTGTATAATCGAATTATGAAACATGAAGGTAAGCACAATTTATATGTACATTACTGTACACAATACGTATCTAATTTGGTCATGAAATTGCCATCATCCCCACTGTAGGTCTTGCTTATTCAAAGAGTTAGGAAAAGATACCGTTACATATCTGTACAACTTCTGTTCACAAAGCACAAGGAACCAACAATAGTATAATCATCTATCTTACCTTGAACATTATAACCTAAATCATGTCATAAGGAGAAAAAGCGCTCAAATAGCAGCAAGCAGGAAAATAAAAATTAATAACTTGCTAATCAAGAACATATATTACCTACTGTTGATTGGGGTGATAAATAATATAAGCAATTGGTAAACTGTGCCATATCTTTTCACAATATGTGAAAATATTCAAGAAAAAGATAATACCTTCTCGTGCATATTACTATGTTTATATATAATCTTCAAATGAAGGAAATAGTTTTGTCTATTAAGTGTTACTGCTAAAGCATGAGTATTTTTATAAACAAAGGACATCAGTTCATGTCCAAATAAACAAAGTAACCAGTGTCATGTTATTTTTCAGTTATATTTTAAAGGTTATTAATACCCTTGCTTCATTCTAACTATCAGATTTTTATCTACAGACTTCACATCTTTGGAATTTCCAATATATAAAAAGAATTTCCACTTTAACCATCATTTTTATCCAGAATAATTAATGTGATTTATTTAACCTCAATTCTGACCATGATAGGTTTTAATTTGCTTGGCTTTGGTTTGTTTGTTTGCTTGCTTTCCTAAAATATAGGAAAGAAATACTTGGCCTTAAGTGCAGTCTGGCTATTTTACTAGCAAACATGAGAGTACTGAATGAATCTTGCATTGTGTTCAAATACAAAAAGGCTGGAATGATGGCTGTATCAAAGCTCTGAGAACATGCGCTCTACAGGACCTCCAGCTGTGCCTCACTGTCCCAGGTGAGAGACTCTTCAGAGTGTGTTGCAACACCTTCTTTGTGCTCCTGGGTTCCATTACAGAAGAAACAGGTATGCAAAGTCAGGCAAGGAGAGAAGGAGGAGGATTTATGCATACAGTCTGCTCTTGTCTCTGTATGAATTCACGAGATGTTTAGTGTATAATGTGTTATGCAGAACACACATCCAAGGGTACAGAGTCAACGAAATTATA
>VZRU01017034.1:38189-71162 GCA_013398155.1 Pedionomus torquatus | reverse complement strand
GGGGTGGGGGAGGGGCAGGGGGCTAGAAATACCTACAAGGGAAGTAGATGTAGATGGTGATAGTCTCTGCACCCTTGCTGAATTGTGCCAATTGTCAGGGTACTTCTCATTTCCTGATCACATGAAGTGACGAGCACTTCGCTAGGAAAAAAGCATAATTACTTGAGGGAGTGTAATGGTTTTAAAGTCACTTAGAGAAAGGTCAGATGAGGTTCTTCTGAGAATACAGGGGTAAAACAATGTTAGCCACAACTGAAAATAACATTTTATATATATCACAAGTACTCAATGTTTCCAGGATAAGGAAAAAAACTAGTTACAACCATTCTCCATAACAATATATTTTTCAGAGGGATAGCAGTTATATCTCCATGGTTTTTATTTTACAATTTATCTTTTTTTTTTCCTATACACACAAAATATTTCATAATTCATTATATTTTGTAGGTTCTATCAAATAACCTGTAAAAAATCACCTTAAAGATATGATACATCATTTCTTCTAAAATCGTCATGATGCAAGCTGTCTGTTTTACTCTCTAAATAAGCAGGAATTCAAACTATTCAGACAATCTACCAGAGCTCTATTTATAGCACAGTCGGGCCCCACATTGGGCGCCAATTAATCTGTCGTGGTTTCAGCCAAATTTACCAAAACCTGAGTGACAGATATTCCCCCCTCCCCCCTTTTGGGTAAAGAGAGGAGAGGAAGGAGTTAAAGAGATTCAAGAGTTTAGAACAAACTAAACTACTTTAATAAAAATATAAGCAGCACAATAAAAAGGAAATATAGGGAAAAAAAAGGAAAAAGGGAGTATACAGTAAACACAAAACCGTATCAAGCTCCCAGGACGACGACCACGTCACCAGCAGGCCTCAGGAAAAGTCCCAAACCGGACCCGGCGACCGACAGGAGCTGGGCTTCAGATCCGGAGCCAGGAACGCCGAGATCGGGATCAGAGGCAGATGAACAGGCAGGGCCCTCCTTGGACGTCAGCCATCAAAGACGAAGGGGAAAGAAGAGGCAGAAAGAAGAGCCGGAAAGAAGAAGAGGAGAGAGCCTTGACCTGTTGATCCTTCAGCTTTTATAGGGGGGGCATGATGCTGATGGGATGGAATACCCCTGTTGGTCAGTCCTGGGTCACCTGTCCTGTCCGCTCCTCCTTGAAGGCGGGACCCTCCGACGGGCGAACGACGAAAATTATCTGACCTTGGTTCTTCCAGCAATAAGTCTAAACAAGGGCCTCTCTGCATACCATCCCCCGGTACAGTCAGGTCTTATCACTGCGAGATGGAACAGCTCCGCACAATGTGCTGTTAATTTCAGAGTCCAGCTAACTAGGAGAGGCCTAGCTAAGAAAGCAAAACTGTAAAACAGAAAATTGGTTCATTTTACCTCAAACCAGGACAATATTGTAGGAACTTAAAGACTTTATGGATATATATACTTCCTTCTTTTCCTATTCAGTACCATATTTTGTCTTTTAAAGTTGATTTATTTGCTAGTCAGCCAGCAATAAGCTGGCCCAGCTTATGAATGAGCCCTGTGGGACTTTGTGTAATAACTGTACCTCAAATAAAATAGGTTACTCTATTAATTTACATTTTGAAAATGAACTGTTCTGTAGAACTCTATCCATACAAACAGCTTAATATTACCATGGGACTTCTCATTCATATAAATGTTCTTAAAAGCTGGGGTTAATGTGTATTTGGGGGAAAAAAAAAGGAGATAGCTATACATGTAAACTGAAAAAACAGCACTGGTTAAAGAAACAAATTATGTTTCTTAAGAACACTCAACTACAAGTTATATCTTTCTTCTCTTCATGGAATTGTCTTTAGAATTTAATTCAGGATTATATTTTTTTCACAAATGTTTAAAATACATATACACATATTAAAATGTACAGACACCAATATTTAGGATAATTTAAAAATTCTGGTAGCATCACACTATTTCCTAATTTTTTTAATGTCTCTTCTGTAACATTCTACCAGCTATTACCTTGTTGGCATCTCCTGATATTCACTTTTAAACATTCTACATAGTTTTTAACTGAAGTCTACCAAGTTAAATATAAAGTCTAATTTCAGTGAAAATCATAAATGGAAATATTTAGAACCAACAAAAAAAAAATTCCTTAACATGTTACCAATGTTGAGTCTTATTTTATGGAAGCATGTAAGAATGCTTTTGAGTACATGCTTTGGGACTGAAGTAAATTTTAAGTACCACCCATACTAAAAAACACTGTCTGATTTGATGTCTGGATTAATAAGAAAATATATTTTAATATGCAGAAAAAACCCAAGATGACTCAGATCTACTCTACTAGTTATCTTATACAACACACTCAGTTGAACATATTTTAGCTAATCAACATTTACTCTTTTAAAGCTCTTTCTATAAAATTTAACCTTCTTTACTGATTCAAAAACAAATCATAAAGAAATCATTAGGATCTTCAGAAGAATACTCATTTAGTACAATATTTGATGCTTTAAACCAACTCCATTTTAAAGCACTGTGTAATTTATTTAAACATAGAGTTAATGTAATATTTTATCTCTTTGGATTATTGATTTTGTTTATGAATTTTACATATCATGATGCTTTCCCAATTTCAACACAGTTAATCAGAATATTAATCAATTTAACAAATAATCAAGATACTTTACTCTGTGATTATGTCCAAAGCTACCTCTGTTTCAGGATAAATCTGTTCCTTCACCTTAGGGCATCAGAGATTCCTACAGAATACTGCCACCTCCATTTTTTGGTTTGTCTTTATTCCATTAGCTATTCTATCCCGTTCCTCATGTATTTGATCACACAATAGAAAACTTCATTGACAGCACACTACTAGTGGAAAAAACGGTATATTAAAAATCAAAATCATGGCCAATTGACACCTGGGACAAACTGATGATGAAATTATAGCAGTAGAACATGAATGAAAAAGTCTTTCTGCATCATTCCTGGGTTCTGGTTTACTTTAAAAAAAAAATAGTCTAGTAATAAATAAATATAAGAGGTGAGGGGACAAAAAGAAATTTATAATTATATGTCAAACCAGGACAACTCCATATCCAATTCCCCAAATGCAGGAAACTCTTTTAAGAGACCTCTCCAACTTTGTGCAGGGAACAAGAAAAAAAAAAGTATTTCAGAGGATGAGTCAATACTCAAAGGCAATTTAAAGGACTGTTAGTGGCCTTAAAGGCCAGAGACTTTGTAAGAAGTTTATCAAAGGCTCAAATCTTACTAGCTTGAAGACTTACGATATCACAATTGCCATACAGATAAGCAGACCGTAATTCAGGAAGAAATTCTTAAAAAGTACAGGCTAGTTGGAACATACAAGCCCAGACATTTCAATTCACAAAGATTCTAGAGAAAATCATAAAGAACAATGTGTAGACTTAATACTTCAGTCTTCTGAAGTCAATGACAAAGCCATCAGATGTAAGTCTTGAATTTCACTTCCTGATCTTATGTTACATACAATTAATGGCATAATAGATATTATACAAAGTAGCCATTAGAGTAAAAAAAATACAAGAAAGAAATATGTAGCCATTACAATATGTCCAGTTTTAATTATTAAAATTAACACTAGTAATGGTACAAAGTATACAGAAAAAGCTGTATTATATTTCTTTTTCATACTGCACTGGAATAATAGAAGAGATTCACTGAATTATCTAAAAGCTAATTTCCATACCTCATCTTCGAGTTCAGTACTTTATTGTCTGTCAAAGTTAACTGCAAATTTATTCCTCGCTTTGACTTCAGATTAATTTAACATTAAATCTGAATGTTCAGGGTTCTGGATTTGATGTTGATAGTATTTTGATTAATTTCTAGTAATTGCACTGAATAAATAAAACAATAACTGCTCCTTTATTGGTAAGTGTTCAATAACCAGCATCTTAGCTTTTGGTTTGATAGGCTTGTTTGGGGTTTTTTGTTTGTGGGGTTTTTTGCCTTTTTTTTTTTTTTTCCTTCTCTAAATACTTAAATAAAACAATAAATATGTCAACAATCTGAATATAAGTACATATTTTTGGATTCAGTGTTTTTACTGCCCTGGAGCATTACAGTGACTGAAGGAGAGCAAAGTAACTAGAACATTGGCACAGTAACCATGTGCCAATACTACAGTATTGGTGCACAGCAAAGACGTTAGAGATACAGGTAGAACCATTTTTCCTCTTTCAAATTCCTCCTACTTCTAAGCACTTGCTAAATTTCTGCAGAAATATTGCTAGATCCCAGTTAATCCCACTAAAACCTGATAATTCCAGATTTTCTTGCAAAAACTAGCTGGTATTTTATCATTTGATAAAATTTCACTTAAAGTTATGAGAATCAGCAGCAATGATTGTCTTCCATTGATGTTGTGCTCAAGTGATTTCTGCTTCCTGCATAACTTTATTTCCTAAAACTCTATCCATACAGCCTTCATCCTTCAGCTTTATTGTAGTAATACTTGTTTTGTTTCAGTATAACTTTGATGTGAAGAGAAGATGCATGTCAAGAGAGTCATGTTTTATACTCCTGCTATTTTCTTCTGAAGTTGCACTGTGTATGTATACCTTAAGATTCTTTTTTGCCTATTCAGTCCTTTTTGTTCCCCAGCCACTACAGCTTTGAATCACCCACAGCATTTCTCTTCAGCTAATTTTCCTCTATCAACAACCTAAAGAATGGGCAGAAAGTAAGAATGTTACATTTACTGTCATTAACACAGCTGCTTCAGCCTTGAGGAACTGTAGTTGGGCATAGTTAACTAATTCCTGACAATTATTCCTGAATGAACCTGACTAGCTGAACTAAAGACAGATCACTGGGTAATTTGAATCGTTTCATGAAACTTTCAAAGTTTTTATTTTAAAAGTTGAAATGCAATTCCATATTCTAGAGTGCTATATCACATATTTTCACTTAAAAAAAAAAAAAACAACAAACTGTTAGAGAAAACATCTATTAGTTTCAGCAGCTCTCCATTAGTATAACTTTTTATAGCAGACAACTATGTTGTTAGCTTTATTGACAGAACTACAGAAACTAGGCACTAGCAAGAAAGAATAAATGGAGAAATAGTACCAAGGAATCATATATAAGTCTACAATCCTTTACATGAACAATTCCAATTGGAATACACAGAATATACCTCAGACTACCAGTTTCCTGCTTGGCTTGACAAAAGGAAATAATCCAAACAGACAGTCATTGTAGGCAGAAACTTCTGAATTAATTTTTAAGATAACATTAAGCCTAGAACCCATTTATTAGCAGTTACATAAATTCTACAGTTTCTGTGTCTGAATCCTCTTTATTTAAGTGGATGTTTTTTTTCTCATTTTAAAATAAGAAAGTTTTTCTTCCACAGAATAAATAATTTTATTTCAATAAGAAAAATATAAGCATGTTGTGAATCACCATAAAGAGACTGAAGCTGTTGAGAGTCCTGAGCTGTTGTGGTCCTTTAATGTTTAGAAAATATTCTAAATTATGATAAACACATGCAATATACTATGTTACGAATATGAGCAGCAGCAGGAAACTCATTTATGTCTCTGCTGATTTGACAAAAGCATTTTGGTCATCTTTAGAAAATATTCAGGAAAGTAGATGAAAATATTTCATAAATTCAATAGCTTGATATGCATCTGTCAGTGTGCTTTTGGAGATCATATAATTGAAAATTAAAAATTTCAAGTGATTTTTTTCTGGCAGTATGGAAGTCAAGCAGACTTGCATGTACGCTGTAGACCCTTCTGTACTGAATACCACTGTCCTTTTCCTTCTTATATGGTAAATGTGTGCAGACAAGTCCAAACCCAAGACTATTGAAGCTGCCATCAAGAATTTACCTCTTGACGTGTCCAGAGTTTATCTGTTTATAACTGTGAATTTATGTGCAGCTACTATATCAAGGCAGACAATAATTTGGGTGTACACGAGCTCCAAAAGAAGAGGAGCCTGTAATGGAGGTGATTTACTGGGAGGACCTGTGGCCGATGGGGTACCCACACTGGAATAGTCTATTCCTGAAGGACTTCACCACATGGAAAGGACCAATGATAGAACAGTTCTTGAAGAACTGGTGGAAAGAGTGGTGGAGAGAAAATCTTATGAACTGCCAGAGTCGCCATTCCCCATCCACCTATGCTGTTTGGGAGAAGGACAAAGTATAAGGTTTGAGAATGAAGGAGTGAAATTGAGCCTGGGAAAAAGAGGGGGTGGAGGGGTGGTGTGTTTAGTTTTGCTTTTATTTCTCACCATCCTACTTTCATTCCAACTTGCAAGAAATCAGGTTAATCTTCACCTAGTTCAGTCTGTTTTGTTTGCAGTGATAACTGGTGAGTGGTCTCCCTGTCCTTATCTCAACTCACAAACATTTTCCTCATATTTTCTTTCTATGTCTTGCTGAGGAGGGGAAGTGAGAGTAGCTTGGTGGGCATGTGGCAGCCAGCTAAGCTTATCCACCACAGAGTTCTATCTAAATTTCATCTAAATTCAATGTAGATTTTTTTCAAGTTAGAAATGCAGTGCTCTCACCCCCCACCAGAAAATAAGAAGAAAGAGAAGTATTGCTAGAAGCTCTGATTAGACTACAGCTTGGACTAAGCTCTCAGGGATTTTAGTTTCTATAACCTAAATCCTCTTAAACAAGTGAGTAAGTCTATGCAAATTGGAATTTTACAAACTGAAGCTGGTTAGATATTTATCCCCTTGCCAAACCTGAGGTCACCAATCCAATGTGCAAGAATGCTAGAACTTATCAAAAAGGTTGCCAGATTATTTTGAATGGTTACAAAATACTGTATTTTCCTGAAGCTATGCTCTTTAAAGCTGCAGAAGTGTTTTGCTTAAATTTGCCCACAAGTACTTTAAGTGAGACAGCCACAGAGTACAAATAATTTCATGCCAAACAGATCTCAGAGTTTCTAAATGGTAAAGTAAAGAATAATTGAACTAGGTCTTACCATAGCTAGGAAACGGTGTTGAATAAAAGTAATGCATTGACTTCACCAATAATATGCTTTATTGTTTCACTCTCTATTATGGTTAAATTAGAGAGAAAATATTATTTGCATATGGATAGAAGAAGATGAAGTAAAATTAGGATACTTTCCTACTACGTAAAATACCAGCAAGTTCATTGCTATGAAGTAGTGCGCTCTTTGAAATTTTAAGTATTGGAGAGATGTCAAAGTGATGAAGAGAGTAAATTTTCCAAACCTTGTGTTGAAGTAAAATCGCACTCCACAAAATGCATACGTGATCTG
Organism: Pedionomus torquatus; assembly: GCA_013398155.1. Classification (NCBI taxonomy): domain Eukaryota; kingdom Metazoa; phylum Chordata; class Aves; order Charadriiformes; family Pedionomidae; genus Pedionomus; species Pedionomus torquatus. Next base: position 63,860 of record VZRU01017034.1, on the reverse strand, counting down.
CCTTTAGTGTATAGTTGAACATGAGAAATACTTAGAAATATCTAAAGAGCATGAAAAAAAGGTATGAAATACTAAACTGTATGTACACTCAACTAAATTCCAAGTGTTTTAAAGAATAAAATAAATAATGATGATGGGAACAAAACGTGTGACTTCTAAATTATAAATATATCTAAGTCATGATCCAATGCCTTTTTAAACCATGTTCTAGATTAACTACAGGCCACTGAACATAACCACCTTACAAAGCAGAGAAGCACATCAGTTACTCTTTTTATAGTCGTTCCACTCTCATGTTCTGCCTCAGCTCCTCCCTGTACTGAGCCTTACTGACAGCTTATACAGCTTCTAATATGTATATAATTTATTAAAATAGAAATATAAGATAAATTAAGATCACAGAAAACATGAACATTCTTTAATATGGATTCAAAACATATTCAAGAGCTGTTTATAACCACTCATTAGCCTTTCAGTCTGCACTGATACACAATATCACGCCTTTGTCTGAGGTTTAATTCACAAACCTGATTTTTTCTCATCTATATTAATGACATTTTCATTAATTAAGAGAAAAAAAAATAGAAAATAAAGGTCATATAATTCAGGAAATACTATTCAGAGACATATGGTGCTTATTCGAGTACATAAGTAATATATGAGTTATTATAACAAAGACTTAAAGAATAGTTTATGTCAGAAGGGACTTCTAACTATCCTTTTGTCCAAATCCCTGCTTGTGCTACTTTATTTTGCTTACTTTTCAGCTGCCTTAGTGATGCACAGTAGTGCTAATTATCAAGTTATATTTACACACTTGTTTTTATAGGTCACCAGAAGTTAGCATGCTGACCCTAGCTATTGTTTTGGCTAGATATTACCTACTGCTCTTTTCTGCCTACAAAATAAAATTGAGAGAAAGAATATATTTTCTAGGCCCACTGCATTGTAAATATGCCATGCAGATGTCTTGTTAAAACCAGTTAAGCCAGTAAGTTTTTTTTATACCTCTATAAACTTGTACTTGTATAATAGAGAAAAAAGAGTGGAAACAATAGACTTTAAATTAGTATCCAAAGGTTGTTCAAGAGAAGGCAACACTTTCTTTTATACAATCCCTTTAAACAAATGGCCGTTCTGTATATTATTACACTTGTGATAAATATGAGACTGTACTCATGGCTTTATTGCACACCTAATGTAGGAGCTACAAATTCAGTAAATTTCCACAACATTAATGTTAGTTGAAAAATCACGAGAACTTTTGTTCTAAATGCATCATAAATGAGCATGGGGCTGTGGCATACTAAATTAAAAGGAGTATACTTATGGAATATTTAAGGTGAACATCCACACAGTTGTGTCTTGGACTATATGTGCTGAACCCCAAGACTTAAGGTATTTGGATTCTGTTTAAGAGGTATTTGGATTCTGCCCTTAGTAACATGCTTTAATTTGATCTACCCTGAATTGTCAGGCAGTTGAACTGGATGGTCTTTGTAGGTCCCTTCCAACTAAAATAGTGCATTCCATTTCATTGAGCACTCACACAAACATCACATCATGAAGGACTATAAGCCCTGCTAGTAAGGATAAATTAATAATAGCAGAACCAGAATTTATAATCCAGATTTATAACAAGCAAACTGGACTCAACTCAGGAAACTAAAAATAGACTTTTCAAAGCTAAACATGGAAACTTATAGCAAGAAAAACACCAAACTAAAATTTTAAATTAGAGAATCAAAGATATAACTGTGTAAAGAGTGAAAATTATAATGCCACTGCTATCTACTCAATGCACTATAAATTACTAAAATTTATTGTAAGAAGTTCAGTGTAATTACTGAAAAAAAGCAGATGTACTTTGATAAAATATGTCATAACTTCCCATCTAAGAAATAAGTGTGGCTACGTTTTACTGCTTGTATATAGACAGAATGAGTCTCAAATACCTCAGCTGCATATAACTTGTTATATCACACATTCTGCTAGTTCAGAAAGACGGTTTAGACTATCTGAATATATTGTATTTTGAAACAGAAGGTGCATTAAAATAACAATGCAGAGACAGTAATTCCATACCTGATGACTTCTGTGCTATGCATATGGGATACCTTTATATTTAGCAGAGGTATTTTCCACTTCAAGTACATAAGTGGGTAATAAGACTATAATTCCAAAATTACCGAAAAGTATTACAAGGGATTTCAGTTTTGTTCTTAGCAAATTCATTCATAAAAAACATGTTCACAAAAATCAAGATTCTAGGACACTTATGACACTGTTGCTACACAATTTGATTTCACAGCTGTCATGTACCTTTAAAAACATTAGAGTACCTTATTATAATCTCTGAATCTTCTACAGAGTTGATATCATCACTCTTACAGAATCACAGAATGATAATGGGGTTGGAAGGGACCTCTGGAAATCATCTAGTCCAACCCTTCTGCTAGATCAGAGTCACCCAGAGCAGGTTGCACAGGAACACGTGCAGGCTGGTTTTGAATGTCTCCAGAGAGGGAGACTCCAGCACCTCTCTGGGTAGCACAGGTCTGCTCTTGTTGAAGAGCCATTGTTTAACCATGCAGAAGCTTTGTGCCATAGAACTACAAAGCTGTCCTGACCACATGGAGCACATGTTGTCTTTGAACCAGTGTAAAGGACTGGTCACAGTCAATCATCTATGATGACAGGTATAGTACAACTACAATGTGAATACTGATAGTTTTGATTATGTCCCTGTGCCTGTTCTCTCTTCAGTCCACAGGAATACTACTAAGAAAACCCTGCATCTAGAGTTAACACAAAGCACTTAAAGATGCAATAACTTTTATTCAAATTGTGCATACATCACATGACAGCTCAGAAGGATTCAAGGAAATTGCTGGGTGAATAGCCCGTGGCTAGAAAATTTACTTTAATCTGCCTATCATAATTTTCATTTACCTATGACATGAAATATAGATGATCAAGTGAAAAAGTGAAGCTGAGTGCTATTTAGAAATCTGTTACCTTTCTCAAAACCTCAGGTGATGGAGAAGTAGTGACAATGATTGCAAGTAGATTCAGGAGAGCAACTATAGCTGCTTGCTTACTATTTCCAATTTAAGAGAAATGACATGACTTTCTGATAAGATGGTCTAACAATCTCAAACACCTTACACCACTTGTGCTAGAACACTTAGAGCACAGAATGAGTTTTCCCAAAAAAGGAGGTGGAGGTAATTATAGATTTTTTTATTCCAAGTGATATGCTAGCAAGTATAATACACCAGGGCCGCAGCAAATCAACAGTCTTAGAACAAAACAGCAATTATGCAGCTATTACCTCCATTGCCAGAGCTGGATGTCACCCTGAAGCTAATAAAAATTACCATTTACTTTCCAGTGTCATGAAAGACCTAGAGACTGCAGTGTTTCTTTAATCTGTTCCTTTACCCTATCAGTATTTAGGGAAAGCTTTAACTGTCATTGTAGGACAACTGATTATGGAATGGTTGATTATTGCCTTGCTGTAAATGGTCAGAAGTACTATTTCTGTCACTACCTCATCTGCTACTGTACTGTTCCACTCTTCCAAGCATCGCTTTCAAAAGAGCTCATAGTTAGACAGCTAACAAAGGTCATCTCCCTAGAGCTGGAACGTTTTCTGAAAAAAAGAGCTGTTCCAACAGAATGTCACTAAGCTACTCTTAAACTACTGCAGAAACTGAAAGCCTCAGAAGAAACTTGAAAGAAAGCTTACAAAACAAAACTCAGAACAGGTTGAAAGACATTCATTACAAATTTTCTCTGGTGTTCTACATTGTCAGAGGCTTCTTGTTAATTTACACCTAGGAATTTCTTCTACCACTAAGGAAAAGCAGAAATATTTTTGAGTCACTAATTAACAGAGATTATTTTTTAAATATACTAAATGATTAGTAAAATGGAATAATATTTCTTTCCAACCTTAAAATTTAGTAACAGTGGAGTTAGGTCACTGACAACCAGCACATCTACCTTCAGTAAAGTGGTAAAATAATGCTAACACCAAGCTAAAATTAAAAGTGTGCATGTCAGGTTAAAATTTTTATGCAGCTATCACCAGCACTGTGTAAAATAAAAATAAAAATAATCAAATGTTATTCTAAAGCAGTAAAAATGTTGTCAAGCAAGTTTTAGGATGAGCTTCTGTGATGCACTACAAGGCTGTAAAGGACATCTTAAAATTTTTTACTTTTTTTCAAAGAGAAAAAAGAAAAAAGAGTTAAATGATTTCACTTGCAGTGATTAATAACCAGCAGCAGCATGCTTCATTTTCCTCTTCTGTAAGACACGCATCAGAAATAATTTGCTTCCCCCATGAGTTTGCACGTTTCAGAGCAATGAAAATTTTGCCTGTACATCTCTTTTCTAGGAAGAAATTAAATCCTCTATTAGCTATCACTTTTATGCACATAATCCAAAGAGAATTGTTTAGGAACGTAATTTGGGGACAATTGCTATTTTCTAGTGCAGCAGAATAACTACTCCCAGTTTTGTCTTGGAAAAATCTCAGGAGAAAAGAGTGCAAGATAGACACTCTGCAGAAATATCAAGCGATGCAGTCAAGTGTATTGCATCTGGCTGTGATGGAGTCACCTTTCCCCGTAGAAGCCCTCATAGTGCTGGGTTTTTTTTGTTTTTTTTTTTTTTTTTTTTTATTTGTAGCTAGAATGATGGTATTTACATCAATGTTTTGGCTACTGCTGAGCAGCTCTCACACGACATCAAGGCTCCCTCTCCCTACACCTCTTGCCCTCTAAAAGCCACTAGGATGGTGTTGGACCAGAAGTTAGGAAGGGACATAGCTAGGACAGCTGACCTAAACTGACCAAAAAGATATTTCATACCATATAACATTGTGCTCAGCAGTAAAAACTAAGAGAAAAGTGGAGGGGTTAGTATTCATTGTTAAGGCATTTCTCTTCTGCAGCAAGAAGTAACTTTGTGTACTAAGGCCCTACTTTCCAGGAAGTGGCTGGACACTGCCAACTGATGGGAAGCACAGAATAATTTCTTTGTTTACTTCCTTTTCTTCCACATACAGCTTTTTTCTTTTCTTTATTAAACTGCCTTTATTTCAAGCCACAAGTCCAGCCAAGGTTAACCCTCTACTTCAAGGAAAATTAAGAAAGAGATGGCTGAGTAAAGAAAACAGTAAAACAAACAAGAAATAAAAATATTGAGTGAAAATAATGATTTGTCCAGTGGGCAAATTAGGTGGCTGCTTCATGCAGCAATACTGGAGAAACATCACTGGTAATGCTGATAAGTGTTTATCTTCATAGTCAATCATAAAATGATGTACTAAATCATAATTGATATAATAGTTTCAAGGCTAGGAAAATATTTTGCCTACCATTTTATACACATTCTGAGCAATTCCATACGATACAAATTATAATTTTGTAATTGATACTTAATTTTAAAAAAGTTTATTAAACATCCTTAAGTAATCAAACTTTTACATAAAGGTTCTTGGACTTAAAAATATTATTTGGCTTCAATGTAATTCTAGGTAATGTTTATATGGCTTCATCTGAAAACCTCAGGTGAAACATTTGTCTGTGATTAATGTATTTCAGTGCCTGTGTTCCCAGCCTTATTCAGTATTTCACCCTGGTTAGCATGCTTAAGTGTTATGGAGAATGTACTGTTGATAAATTAATTATGATGTTTTGTGAATACAGAGTAGAAAGACAAGCATATAGTAAAGCAGCAAATAGTAAAGCAGCAAGAAATAAATATGCATGAAAGTGAACTATGCAGTTAATAATAGTGTTAAAGTTGTATTTTTACCCTGGACTCAAGCCCAGAGCCTTGCTCCAGCAGGATTCAGGACAGAGATACTTCTCATCGGCTCTTTTCCTTGTTTGGTTGGTTTTTTATTTCCTGGTTTTGTTTTGTTTTGGGTTTTTGATCTGAGTTAGGGTACAAGTAAGCATTATGGACAGAAAGCATGGATTTTAGCTGAGAGGTTGAAAAAAATGCCTGGAAAGAAATAGGGGTAGATAGATCGTATTGAGTTTGAATACAGCCTTTATCATATTGTAACATTGTAAACTAGTCTAACCCAACAGAAATAATTTGTATGATAAAATATTTCTAAAAGTTACTCAAAAATACAAAAAAAAAATTTAAATTTCATCATTGGAATAAGAGGTTTTTTTAACAAGTTAACTATTTTATGTTCTTAGACAACATTGGATTTTCTAAATAAATTACTAAGGAAACCAGCACTCCCATCACTGCATTTTAAAAAAACCCACCACCTACTTTTCAATTCAAAATACAAACTCCAGTCTTACTTAAACACAGGGCTCCTGATTCAAAATCAAGAGGTAAAAAACCTAACAAACAAAAAAAGCAAACTATCTAATTGATCAGGTCTAAAGAGTAACCACCTATAAGCATAATTTATGTAACTGTGCCATGGTTTTATTTGCTATTTGTAATTCTTATTTAAAATTGCTGCAATGAACATTGCTAAACTGTATCCCTACGTATACCAGCACATTCTCTTTATGTCATCTATTTTATCTGTTATATTGTAGCTTATTTTTCCCTGTTATAGCACCATACCTGTGTTGAACAGATTAGTTTCTTGATACTTTGATGTGGAGAAAGAGCATGTTTTGTTATTGCTATGTAAAGCAGTGTAATTGGAAGAAAACCATGTCTAGGCATTCATGTAATACTTCCCACACCTTTCCCTCAAGTATCCTTCCTCACCACAAGTTCATGGACTCCATTATTGCCTCTCACATTGGCTATTTCTATACCTGCAGGAATTCCCATACATACAGGAATTTGAAAAGAAAATTAATATGTCATTAAAAAAACCCCAAATATTTAACCAGATCCAAAAGCAGAAAGTGTCCTGAAACACGGGGATTCTATTAACACTTGGGACTTTTTTTTTACTGCAGCAGATAGAGGGCACAAAATTCAACATAGAATTGCATCAAAAGAGCAATATATAAACCTGTTCTAGCTTTCAAAACTTGATTGGCTTCATAAAACAACATAGCTAGTAAAAGATAAAGGCATCATAATGTGAAACATTAACACCATTTTTAAAATACACCTTTTTATATTGTTTCATTTAATGCTTATTTTCTTTGTTGTTATCAAAATAAGACGGTTACATTTTCTTGATAAAATGATATTCCAATGATTGCTTTTTTTCAAGTCCATCATATCTCCCTGAACAGTATTATCAAAATCACAGCAGCCTTACAAGTGTCTTATCAGAATGCCAAATGATAGAACAGTACAGCTCATGTCTTATGAACACATCCTCGTAACCAGTGTAAAAACGTTCCCATAGCCACATGGAAACTTATGCTACTCCAAAAGACTAACATATGGTGTTAAAGTATCATATCTACTGCTTTAATTATAACTTAACAACAACAAAAATACCGCACACACTATTTTTTACACTTTGTTGCTGCAATTACTACTAATGTCCAAAAAATAAGTTGTCACTCTTTAAAAAATGTATATAATAAACACATCTCTGGAACATAAGGAACTACTGTGTAATAATGTTTAGACCCTGATTACTATATATTATTTTTATCATTTGTTCCATTATTCTGACTGAGTTTTTCACACCTATTGAAAGCTCTTCAGCTACAAAAAGTCATCAGTGTAATAGTTCCTGAGCCCATTTAACTAGCAAAAAACAACTTTGTCAGTTATGAAGCAATATAAATGGTTAACATTTCCTTAGAACACACAACTAAGAGTTAATTGAAATATAATTAAACCTCGGTAATTTGTTCAGAAAATAAAATAGAAAAAATCCAGTTGGTATTCCTTTTCAGTGGTAAAATTATTAAAAAAGTAATTACCATCCAGAACTCTACCGGTACACAGACCTGAGATATAGAAAAATGCTGAGATGTGTATTATTGTACTATGGATACTACTGTACCAAAAATTTTCTCCAACAAATAGCGTGGCAGAGGAGTATGGTTCTGTAAAATAAACAGCAAGACAAAACTTTGAGTATATAAATCTCATTAATGTGCTTAGGGATTTCAAATGACTCATGTGATGCTGTGTGTTTACAGTGCACTGAAGAGAACAGGATTTAATGCATATTTTCCATGTTAAACATTTGGAAGGAAGGGCTTCTAATCTATAAAAAGTGATCATTTTTTTGAGGCAAATTTATAAATAATATATTTTTTAAGTAGAAAGAGGTGCTAATTGATTATGAAACAACATGAATTCCAGGAAAGCAAATTAAAATTAAAAATAACATTTATTAATGAGATTTCCTTAAGATTACATGTTATAATAATATAACACTACATAATAAAATCCACAATCTTAACTGGTGACTGTAACCTGCCTGGTATAATCCCACTTACTATAACTCTAAGCCCAACTCATTAGCCAATTGTTCATCCAACATTTTATGGAACTTATCTGGCTGTATTCTGGACATTTTGTCCAGAAGAATGAAAGAGACAGTATCAAAAGCTTTGCTAAAATCATAAAAAGTAATCCACTGGCTTCCCTTGTTCAACTAGATGGGTTACCTTGTCATAAAGGGAAATTAAGTTAGTTAAGCAGGACCTCTCCCTCATGAACGTGTGTTGGCTACAACCGATGACTGCATTATCTCCCAAGTACCTTTCAGTCAGCCCCAGAACAAACTTAATTTTACCAAGCACCAAAATGAAATAGACAGGCCTGTAATCACCAGGATCTTCCTTCTTACTCTTATTGAAAACTGGGACATTATTTACCAGCTTCCAGTTTACTGGGACCTCTCCAGACTGCCAAGACTGCTGAAAAATAATGGAGAGAGGTCCTCTAAAAACATCACCCTACTCTTTCAGGACACTAGGATGAATCCCATTTGGCCTCATACACTTGTAGACATCCAGCTGGAGCAGCAAGCCTTGAATGAGTTCTGAGTTGTGTTTTTGTTGGTTTTTTGTGGTGGTTTTTTTTTTTTTTTTGTTTTGGTTTTTTTTTTTGTTTTTGTTTTGTTTTGTTTTGTTTTTTTGTTTTGTTTTTTGTTTTTTTGAATTTACCATCCCCTCAGTCACAGTCTTCCAACTGGGAAGACTGTCCAACAGTCCAACACGGGACTCTGGAATCCCCAGGGCCCATCACCGGTGTTAAAGACAGGTGCAAAGAAGGCATTAAATGTTTCTTTTTGTCTATATCTCCATTTAAGAGGTGAGCAACTTCAAGAAATAATGGGCTGATGGTATCTCTGATCCTCTTTTTGTTTGACATAATTTTTAAGAGTTTTTTTTTTTTTTTCCTCTGTCCTTCACAGTGATGGCCAGATTGAACCCTAATTTAGGTTTGGCCACACAATTTTCTTTCTGCAGTAACAAACAGCATCTCTGTTGCCCTCCTGTGTTAGCTGTCCTTGCTGCCAATATCCATACACTTTCTTTTCCCACCTAAATTCTAGACAAGGAACCCTGCTTATCCAAGCCAACCTTCTGCCCCGCTTGCTTGACTTCTGACACTTTAGAATTGCCTGCTTCTGTGCTCTTAAAAAATAGCTCACTTTATAGTGAGCAGCTCTCACAAAAAAACTTCTACAGTTATCAGTAATCTCAGAGCAAGAGAATTCCTTTCACCAATGATGAAAAAAGCATTAAATAAGGAGAGAAATAATGAAGGAACTGACATACCGTTGGTCACAATCATGGCTAAACCTAACAGATAGGAAGACCATTAAGAAAAGAGCAGACAGCTTAAGGACTTAATCAGTCTTATTGTAATGGCATTACATTTTGATGGTCTAAGGCCAGAGGTAAGGCAGGTTTTGGAAAAGCAACTGTAAGAGTTTGGAGAAAAATGAACAGATATAATCATCTTCAACAGCTTGCTGTGGTCCAACTGTTAAACCTGAGATTGTAAAATGGCAGTAATGAAATTTGTACAGGCCTTTCTTACTCGAGAAGTAAAAAGTGTGAGAAATCAGAAATATCAGGAAAGGAAAGGGGAGATGCAATACACCAGTTCACTTAAAATCACAGGCTGGTTAGCAGCAATAAAGCCTGAGTTGTGTATCATGAAGTAACAAGTTCCAACAGTAGTTTTTCCATTAATCATGAATAAGTTCAGCTTTATCCTTATCCTGTTTTCTTCACATATTACAGTAGCATCACAATGATTTATTTATTTATTTATTTATTTATTAAATCTTGTGGCAGAGAAAAGAGCTTTATGATCTTTGTTATGATAAGAAAACAAGATCATATATATATACATATACTAAAATTAATATAGAAAAATGTGTATTTCTTGCAGACTTTAAAGAACATGCAGTAAATAAGGCAAAGGCCAACACTTGAATGATTAGGTTAAAATCATTAAAAAGCTGATATATTTCCCATGCACCATCCATCCAATGCAACGAACAAGGCAGGGAGTCTAAGGGAAGTACTGAGTAACTCTGTAATTGAAGACTGTAGATAATGAACATGCATAGAGAGGCTGAATTATGCTTTCCTGGGAAACGTACATTCTGACACTTCCTAATTTTTGAACAATTGACTTTGCAAAAAGACTACCCTGCAATAAAAGCCGTGTCCCACAGTTCTTATTCAATCTACCCTATACCTAGCTTAAGAGAATGGAAAAAATACAATGTATTATTTACATAAACTTTTCAACTCCATCATACTAAGTTTCATTAGTAGTTTTGGAAAATGAGCTACTACAGCATAGACTGAACCACAGATCTAATGTTAAACAGATTCTGGATGAATCCTAATTCTGGCACAGTGGAAAAAGATCACTGGGACTTGTGATTCTCTCAAACACCATCCATCCAAGTGCTGAAATAAGGTAAATGTCTCGACAGACTAAACAGGTTTCTGATTCATGCTTTCTTTCCTACATAAGCAAGTCTGACTTTTAAAATACTAGAGGGTATATGAGTTAGCTCTTCACTAAAATAAAGAGGTCACTTCAAACATCTCAAAGCTGTAAGTATGAACACAGACTTTAAAATACTAATTGCATTTGAGCTAAATTTTCTATACAGAAGTATTTTTTTTTTTAAATAACAAGACATAACAACTGTTATTTAAGAAACATGTAAATTTTTAGAGAATGAGCTCACAGCAAATTCCGCTTACATTCAGAAGCAGTTGTTTTTTCATGACAGTTATTTAATGGAGAAATTGGAAATTTAATGGAGCTATTAGTCATCTAATAAGAGCTGCAGAAGAATGACATTCAGATGAAACCAGTCTTTGGGAGTTTTGTATGATGTTTTATGGTCCAGACTATCTGACATTTTCAAGATCTGAGAGAAAGCTAAGCAGTGACCAGATAAGGTCCACTTAGATTTCAAAGTTAGAATTTTGTTAGGTGGCAGCCTGTTAACAATTAAGACATTGGTCTTATTAATGGTTTATGGGGAGAAAGTAGATATCAAAGTTACTTCAGAATATTTATTACAACTTTAACATGTGCTGTTGAGATTTTTTAAAAAATGATTGTGATATTTATTGATGTGCATAACATGCTATACGTAGTCTCTTCAATCATGTATAAAAAGTTTATTACGACAGGGTAGAATCTCCCTTTGTGGAGTCCCTTTTGAATGCAGACTGATTAAAAATAAAGTAACTGTTCCCTTTCAATGACAGGTAGAATTCAGTTATTCATTCTATTCAAAGTACCACAATTTTGCCAAAAAGGTAGGCAGGTAAGACTATTACCATGCCCAATGCCTACCAAAGAGCCACCACACTCTTTAATTTCTCCTTGTTTCCATGGAAGCTAAGTAGATTAGTAGATCACTTTTTAAGAAGCCCGTGTGAGGTACTTTAGAAATTATGCAGTCTACAAATCTTCTTCATTTTCTAGAAGAACAGCATAATAATGTATTACGTAATTTTCAAAATAAAAAATAAATAAAAAAATCATGCGCCTAATTTTTGAAAGAGATCATACCATCTAACAGAAAAATCAGTTGGAACTATAATAGAGATCATAAAAGAAAAAAAAAAAAAAAGACATAATCAGATTTAAATCATTTCTGCCACTTCAAGGTCAGACTCCTGACATTTACCACAGTCATAGCAGACAATAAAAGCAGAGAATTGCCTCAATGACAAACTAGGCAAAAGCATATTAAACAATGAATCCAATCAAACAGCATGTCTTCTTCTTCACCTTCCAATCAAAACTACTCCCCTCATGACCACCCAGAAAGACATTTAAATTCAGATAAGTTAGACTCCCTTGCATTCCTGGAACTCTTTTAATGCATTTACAGTTTCTAATGGATGCAAACACATGCACAGCAACATCCCAAGCCGAAATAACAGATTTAAAAACAGTCAGAAAATGAGAAACTGAAAAATACAAGTTATGATTTTTTATATTCTATTATAATGAGTTTTATTTAATGACAGCTCCCTACAGTTCTTAGGTATACAAGTTAAACTGGGATTCCTAAGTCTCATTGAATTAAATTCAATGATTTGAGAGGCTTCATGTAAATTGCACTTGTTAAGGGCTGAGAGACTAACAAGAAAGAACGATGGAAGGAAAGACAATATTATCATAAATTGGTCCTCAATATCATTTACAAATTTTGCCAAGACATATTTTTACTTCCCATGTGAAGACACAAAAAAAGAAACACGCCTAACAAGACCTGTATTTTAATCAAGTTGGCAAAAGAAGTGTCCTTTGTTCAAGGGAACCTTGATAGAGATAGAGAAGAATCAAATTTTGGAGTCTTTGAGTAATGTAGCTGGAAACTTTGCCTATTTGAAGATTGATAGAGAATATCAATTCTCTAGAGAATTATTATTAGAGAAAAAAAAAAATTAGGTAAATTCTGGCAGATGCTTGTTACTCAAAAGAATGTTCAAAGTATATTCCTGCACACTTATTTTAATTTATAAATGTGAGTGTTAAATACTAACTCACGATGGCAGTATTGAAAAGGCTAAACTTTCACCTTAAAGAGTCATCTAATGCAAATGACAATGGAATCTCCTATAAGATTTGGAACCATCCAGCAAGAAAAATAAAGTTTCACTTCATCAATAATCAGCCCATTAACGCTACTGAAAGTAGTGGTGTAAGTGGTGCTTAAAAGTAGGAAAGTAATAAAAATGAGACAACAGTAGAAAAAATAAGTCTAAAGAGAGACATTTATTCTTAGATCATTTCAGATGAGATCTCATGGGACTTTACTCACACTTAATTTATTTCACTAAAACCACCCAGTAAATTTTTTCAGTTCTACAAGATAGGTGGACATGAAGCATTTCCCTGTATAACATACTTTGTGATCTGCCTTTCACTGATAATGTACCTTGTCTCTAGTGATTTCCATTCTACATCCATGTCGTGGTTTCAGCCAAATTTACCGAAACCTGAGTGACAGATGTCCCCCCCTCCCCCCCTCCCCCCCTTTTAGTCAGAGAGGAAGGAGTTAAAGAGATTCAAGAGTTTAGAACAAACTAAACTACTTTAATGAAAATATAAGTAATATAATAAAAAGGAAATTTAGGAAAAAAGGGAGTATACAGTATATACAAAACCATATCAAGCTCCCAGGATGACGACCACGTCACCAGCAGGCTTCAGAAAAAGTCCCAAACTGGACTCGGTGATTGACAGGAGCCGGATTCCAGATCTGGAGTCAGGAACGCTCGGATCAGGATCAAAGGCAGACGAACAGCCAGAGTCCTCCTTGGATGTCAGCCATCGAGAAAGGGCGAAAAAAGGGCGAAAAGGGAGTTGACCTGTTGATTCTTCAGCTTTTATACAGGGCATGATGCTGATGGGATGGAATACCCCTGTTGGTCCGTTCTGGGTCACCTGTCCTGTCCGCTCCTCCTTGAAGGTGGGACCCTCCAACGGGCAAATGCTGAAAATTATCTGACCTTGGTTCTTCCAGCAATAAGTCTAAACAAGGGCCTCTCTGCATACCATCCCTTGGTATAATCAGGTCTTATCACTGTGAGACGGAACAGCTTTGAACAATGTGCTGTTAATTTCAGAGTTTAGCTAGTTAGAAGAGGCCTAGCTAAAAAGTGAAACTGTAAAACAGAAAATTGGTTCGTTTTACCTCAAACCAGGACAATCCATAATAGGATTTAGAGAGGCTTTAGTATAGGGTGCCACCCATGCTTCTGAAGATGACAGTCCTATGAGACTGCTCAATATCTAAATCCGGTTTTTCACACCAATCCCATTACTTTAGGAAGAGTTTGACTTTTTTTTTTTTACACTACCCTTCACTTGCTACCAATCATTTGTAGAAAACTTGATAACTGCCACTATGCATTTCACAGAAAAATTCTTTAGACAACTAAGTTGCCATAAAAAGCTGTAAAGAAGCTAAAAAAAAAAAAAAAAGCAGACTAGTTACCTCATTTTCTCCTTTAAACAAATGGCTGAAGCTCTAAGAACTTATCCCACACTGAAACTACACGTACACATGTATTTTGCTGAACAAAAGAAACTTGTATACAAAGCAAAATTCTACTTGGAATACACTAAACAATCTACTCATTAAAGGAGGTTTCTCTGGCAACAAAACCTACTACTTTTGAACCACATTTGTGTCTTAAGTAAGTCAAATATATTACTAGTAGTTCAGTAATGCTGGGAGAGGAACTAGAGTGCTGTGAAATTGCAGCTGCACTGGGCCCAGATCACCCTATGTTCCCATGATTCTTCTTCACTTTCAGCTTGAGACATAACACAGTATCAAAATCCCTGTAATCTTTAGCTCCCCTCAGTGAATCAGTCCAGGACCCAACTGTACTATACCCTAGAACTGTGTTAATTTTATAATAAGAAGGAATATTTAAGTCTGGCAACAATCCTTACTTGAAATATTCCAGAAAAAGAAATTATAAAACAGAACTATAAAATCCATTGGCAAACAACAAGAAACTTTCCATGTTTACAATAAACATGACTTCTTAGAAGTATCATAACTAATACAAAAGTAGAAAAATGAACACTTCTTTCTGAACTGTTGATCCGATTCACATCATAGATGTCAATATGTAAATTCCTTAGCACAGAAGTAGTAGATCTAAATGTATTTATTTTGGCCACATTAGAGATTGAAAACCAGAGATAGCAATGCTGATGTTATGACCTAAAACTCCATGGGCATAAATCCGAAGAGAATTAAACTGTTATACAACTATTTTCCTAGATAATTTGTATTTCTCCAAAGATTTTGGGAATAAACAGCATTACTTGTGCAGAATTTTTGGGTTTTTTTTTAAAGACAGTGATCAAGTTTGAGCTTTTTTTTCTATACTTGCTGAATTAAAAAATATCTAAATCGCCTATTTTAAAATAGAAATATAAATTTAAAGTATTTTTCATAACACATATAAATCACAGAGTCACAGGATCTGGTTGGAAAGGACCTCTGAGATCACCAAGTCCAACCACACACAGAAAAAAATCCCTTCATCTTGGCCACTAACACATGCCCTGAAGTGCCACACATATTCTTAAATACCTCCAGGATGGTGACTCAACCACTTCCCTGTTCCAGTGCCTAACCACTCTTTCAGTCAAGTAATTCTTCCTAATATCTAATCTAAACCTCGCCTGCTGCAATTTAAGACCATTTCCTCTGGTTCTGTTGTTATTCACTTGGGAAAAGAGGCCAACACCCACTTCTCTGCAACCTCCTTTCAGGTAGTTGTAGAGGGCAACGAGGTCTTCCCCCAGCCTCCTCCAAATTAAACATGCCCAGTTCCCTCAGCCACTTCTCATGTGACTTGTTCTCTAGACCCCTCACGAGCTTGGTAGTTCTCCTCTGGAGAGGAGAAATGCCTCCATTTTTAGAACACATCTGTCCCTGTTATTGGGAAAGGAATAGAAAATTTTTATGAGGGGTAAAAGGGAAAAAAAATACACTGCTTTTATGGTATTTCTGCTTCGTTTCTTCTGATATTGAAGAAAATATAGAAGTGATAAGATACGGCGAGATGGTAAGCTTCTTCACTAGTATTGGCTTTAGTAGAAATAGGAGGCTTGCAGTCACTGAGGATGACTACAGAATGATTATTGCTTTGCTCAGGTAACAACAAAGACAAAGAAAATTGCTAGCTTAGTGTTGGCTCTCCATAGCTTACCTGCACACAGATTCATACTAATGGACTGCAATTCTGTGCACATTTTCTGCTTTATAGTCTTATTAGAATAGTATATAAAACGAAAATATCTACTCCAGAACTTCCCTAACAGAATGTTCTGCTTTAGGAGACATATCTATCCAAAAAAAAAAAGAAGAGAGAAAAAAAAAAAAAGGTCAGAAAAATGAACAATAGGTCATCTGCAGGAAGAACATGCTGTTCTGGCATAGAAGGTAATAACTAGGCACCACTTAGAGAGCAGAGAGAACAAAACTCTCAACATTTAAACACGCCACAAATTTACTGATTTTAATTATGGTTCGAATGTCCTGCCAGGTGTGCTAAATATAGCCATTGTTAGTTTATTGCAAAAGCCACTTAGAAGAACTGAAACAATATCCCTATAGAGATCATGGGGAAAAAAACATAAATAAATTCCAGACACCAGTCAGCTGAGTAATAAAGCCATGTAAAAGCCAATTAAATTTATAATCCTTAAGACTTTGTTGAAAAGATCAAAATTAGCAAGCTTCCTATCTCTACAGTATATCTTTATATGATTATCTCTAACCTACAACAGCTTTTTGGATAAGAAAATAGAAAAAAAAACCCAAACACTTTTAGGAAAAAAACTGAAACAAAACCAAACCCCCACAGTTTTAAATACTCCTAAAACCAAGCAGTATAGGAGTTGGGGAAGAAAAGTAAGTGGTTTGACAAATACATCAGTAGTCTTTTTTGATCTCCCTACTGGATAATATGAACCTATCACCAAAAGGTGTGGGGCTAAAAATTGTTGAAAGTGAATGAATTTTAACCCACCATCTGTTTTGTTCAAAAACAGACAATTAGCGATTTAATTGACTTGGCACACTATATATTACAGTACATATGTCACACTAGATGAAGTGATTTACTTTCTAAAAAGTTGTAGAAAAGATGCCTTGAAGCTTTTTGGATTTTTTTTCTTGGTGGTTGTATTTTAGAGACTTTTTTATTATTATTATTATTTTGATGAAAATTATGCCCAGGGCCTAAATTCTCCCATGTACAGCTTGTACCACTATGCCAAATACCACTGTACCACTATGCCAAATATTATTTATTATTTATTACACTGTGTCCATGTTTTCATTTTATGAATCCTGTGGCTGCACTGTCAGATTTCAGGTGTCCTTTAAGTTGATAGAAAAATTTAACAGTAGAGATGGCAATGTTAACAGAATGCTTAATAACGTCCTACCATCCAAGCATAAGATATTTTCCCACCTTGTAGGTACATTTACACAATGTACATTTTCAGAATTATTTTCCACCCAACTTCTCTGTTTCTTCCTATACATTTACATAGTTTAATATATGGGCATTTGGCAAGAAGGTGAAAAGGAAGCAGTTTGAATCAAAAATAATATTAACACGGTAAGATTTAATAGACTAATTAACAAGTTGCAACACAGAATCTTTAAATAGCTGCAGTGTTCCATGGGGTTTATCATTGAATACAAAGGTATTATACAACTTAAACTTTTAGGGAGTTTGTTTGTTTGTTTAGTTGGTTGGGTATGGGGTGGGGCGGGTGTGTTTGGGGTTTTTTTTAGGTGTTGTTTCAACCCCGCCCAGCATAGAATCATAGATTAGAGAATCATGCATTGGAAAGGATCTCTGCAGATCCTCTACTTCAATCTCCCTGCTCAAACAGGGTTACCTACAGCAGCTTGCCCAGGACCACATTCAGTCAAGTTTTAAATGATATCCAAAGTTGGGTACTCTGCAGCTTCTCCAGGCAACCTGCTTCACTTTGACCATGGTCCAGTAGAAGAGTGTTTTCTTATATCCAGATGGAATTACATGTTTTAATGTATGGCCATTGCTTCCTCTAGGTACAACCGAGAAGAGCGTGGCTTCCTCTTCATTCATTCCCAACAGGTATTCTTCCCAAATAACCATTATGTGTGATGAAGCCTTGCTTACTTTGAAATGGCTAAACATCTGCCTGCCTATGTAAAGTAGCAAATGAATTCCTTATTTTGTTTTGCTTACACATGCAGTTTTTCTTTTTTCCAGTTATACACCCTTTTTCTCAGTCCATGAGCCTTCTCACTTTCACTCTTTTGCTTCTCTTCCTTATCCTGCTGTGTGAGGTGTGAGCACAGGGCTGTGTGGCCTTAGCTGCTTCCTGAGGTTAACACAAAACAGCTGTGCAATTCTAAAGCTTTACAATTCATGGGCATTTTCTCTGGAAATATGTTTACACAAAATGCCAACCCACAGCAAACTGAAACAAAAAGTGATCTATAAATGGAAGATACAGTCTACTCTAATACAATTAATAAATTGCAGTTTCTCATAGCATGAAAAAACATGATGAAGAGGCACTGCTGCTGAAGTTGTTTTCTAGCATAATAGCACTTAGAGAGATTAATTATTGGCTTGAGGGGGGAAAATAAAAAAGTAAAGGAAAAAAAAGGACATTCTGATGGAATTTCTCATTGCAAAATTCTTAGCAATATAGAAAGCAAAAATCGGAGGTCCAATTATGCAATGATGTTACTTCAGCAGACAAACAGGTGCAAATCTTGCTTCTGTTACCATTTCACAGGTTGATATAGCAGGAAATGCACCCTAATATTTTGAAAGAAGACATTGCCAGAGGCTGCAACTCACAGTCCTTCATCAGTTCAAGAAAACTGGTGCAGTGCAGTCACAAGGGGGACCTCCATCAATTCTAATCCAAGCGTGGTAGAAGGAGACTAATAAGGCATGCCAAATTCTCCACATTGTAAAATATGCAGGGAAAAGTGCTAGGCTTGAACTAAGAGATTATGGCTAGTTGGTGAAGAAAACAAAATATATGTATTTTAAATATTGAGGTAAGTTCATTCAGATATAAATAAGATACTAAATATTGACACAGAACTTTATATTTATGGCACTTTTTAGAGCTCTTCAGCTCAAGTATTCTAATCCTATTCAGTCATGTTAGGGTTTCAAATTGCTAAGTGATTTTAATTAAATACTGTAAAGCAGAAAGAATGATCTACAGTTTTATTGAACAAAATTTAAAAGTTGTGGGATTCACCTTTAAATACCAATTTGTCTGACCAGCTCTCCACTGACATGAGGGGAGTTGTATAAAAAGGCTCATAAATTGTGTCATGGAAATAATTACCTTTTTGGTTTTTAGCTAAACAAAGCCATTAAATAGAAATATGATTATTAAATTAAGTCTTGTTGAAGACAAATGACCTTATTTCATAAATCACCTTGGAAAACACAATACTAAAATGCAGAAAAATCAGAATTAAAATCAATAATCAAAAAGAAGCAGCAAGCACCAATAAATAAATATTTTGGGGAAACAGAGAGGAGAAAGAGATAGAATGCACAATTTCATTTTCTAAGAACATGGTTTTAGACTGCAGGTCTGTTTCCAGAAATTGGGTGAAGTTAACAAATCATGAAAGTTTCTCAATACCAAAAATATGCTCCTTCCAGAAATTATTTTTGAAGATAACAATAAAATCCACACCCAAATGCATTTTGATGCAACAATTTTTTGAGGTATAGTTTATTCCTAGTTCTCATATGACATAAAACTAACATATATGTATTGAAAAAATATAGAGTTACAATCAATACCGGTAATAATATATTGAAAAGCTAAATTCCAGTGGCTGCATATAATTTTATATTTTTTTAACCTCCTAGTAGATGAAATTTTTAAAACCCTCACTGTAATGTAACCTACACATCCTTTTAAGAACTCAGAAATAGCATTTAAGGAGCTATGAAAGATGAAATCTGATTCAATATTTATTTCTTTCTGTAAAATATATGACAAGTATATTGTTTTGAACATTTACAAATTATGTACTAATATTTGACTTGTTCTTGGATTACAAGTATGTGCTTCAATACGCATGTACAAATTGCTGCATGCAGTCTTGACTAAGACTAGACAACAGGTAGGCAGAACAGTATTAGGTTTTTTATTCAAACTCAAATGCAAAACATGTATCTTGAGAGAGGAAATTTCTTATCTCAGAAGTAAAACGAGCAATTTTTTCTAATAATAAAGATGCACTATCAAAAACTGGTATGTCAAAAGATCTACTGGAATAAATTGGTAATTAAAAGGGAAAAAAATAAACAAACAAAAAAAAAAGAAAAAAAAAAAAAAAAAAAAAAAAAACACAAAACACCAAGAAAAAAGAACCACAAAGCCTGTCCTGATGGTATATTTTAAAGTTTTGAAAGAATGTAGCTTATAGCAACACCACAATCATTTGATCATTTGTAAACAATCTCCCTCAAGAAACAAAAAACCTGATAATAATTAAAAGACAAAAAAAAGATTCTTCATCAGAGAGAAGAACAGAAGTTTCTTTTTTGCTTACCTTTTTCTGTAGGTGTGTAAAGCAGCAGCTCAAACCCTAAGTAATTTTTTGGACCTAGGGTCACAGGAAAAGACCTTGGGTTGGTGTCTCCCTAGACATAAGACTCAAAGTGCAGGTAGAAAAGCTTAAGGAATGTTTCACTTCCTTAACATGATCTTAGTATGGTAGGACAGAAGGCCAAATATAATGTCTGTTTTCCAATATAGTTCCAAGGAGCATGTGAAAGTACAGAGTTGTAAACCTGAGATGTAACAGCACAGTAGAAATTACGATCAAGAATAGATTCAGCTGACACAATTATATCGACAAAGCAGCACAGCTTTTTTAAAGGAAAGTCCTGCATTACAAGCCTAGTAATGCTTCTCAGAGAAATTTGCTGGCAGAGATGAGAAAAAAAATCAGTCTATGTAGACTGCGTGTCCAAAAGGCATTAGAGGAAATGCAAATGGAAGACTCTTACAAAGAAAGTCTCTCACAGAGACTAGGAACTCTGGCATAAAAAGACAGGGCTTTGATGAATTTGCTTAAAATATAGTCAATTGATGGTAAAAACAAACAGCCAGTTCTTCCAGAGGAGAGAAGTCACTAATGGACTTCTTTAATATCTAGACTACTTGACAATATACTTGTAGATATACTGGAAACAAAGATAAGCAATGAGATGAACAAGCTTGCTGATGATACTAGTTTACACATAGCAGCAATGAGGACAACCACCTGTGAAGAAATAAAGGTCCTGTAAACCTGACTGGGCAGTAAAATGGAAGATTAAGTACACTGCATTTTCTTTGGAAAGAACAAGGAGGCATCAGACAAAGCTAGTAGAACTACAGTGAACAAAAGGAAACATTTATTCATTGGAACATCCTTGTCATAAAATATTCAGAATACTAAAAGTGCATATGGGCTTTAGAAGAAAAATACACAGTCAGGGATGAAAAACTGTTAAGGGCTACTTACTATAAATAGGCTGGATTTAGAAAGTCTATGTTCCACAAACTAGTTAGAGTGTAGGAAAGCATTCTGAACAAGTATCAATATATTGTTGTTTAGTCTCTTTTCCTTATGTGATACTCAGTTAAAAGGACCTTTTTTATGACTCTGAATAGCTGTTCTCATATTCTTACAGTCTACGGATTACAAGCAGGCATTCTTATACCTTATGTTGAATACAACGTTTGACAGTTAGGTAAAAAGATTAATAAAACATTTGGCTAATACTGACACAGAAGGGCCTATTACTGAAAAATCTTGCAGTGAATTTAGGCCAATGGGAAGAACTAAGAGAGTAAAATACAGCATCAATTTTCATCTTAGCACTAAGTTAATAAGGAAGGTGGCCAAGGTTTCAGAAGTGGATGCCCTTTTACTTAATATATTCAAGAGAGATCTGAAATAGGAATGAGCTTGAATTACAAACTTGTCAATAACACACTGTCAGCAGAAATGGAATCAGATACAGAGAAAGTTGTGCTATATTCATAAGCTATGTGTTGGTTAGTGGGGTTGCACAAAAAGGCGTGTTGTTTTTAGATATCTAAATACAATGCAGTTTTGGTATTTGAGAATTTGCACCAATCATGAGAATTACAGGGTTTAAAATAATTTGCATGGATTTAGCACAGAGATGTTTGCTATTAAAGTGACTCTCTCCTTGTCATTCTTTCTGTAAAATGAAGTTAGGATGCACAAAGTATAGAGTTGTCTAATTCTCCAGTTAGATAAATCATTGTCGTGATCCTGTCTAGTTTGTGTGTGTTTTGTGGTACAGTAACAAGACAGACACACGTGATAAGAAACACACAGAAGAGTGGGAACAAAGGCAACAGAAATAATCAGAAAATGAAAATACCAAAGGAGAAGATAAACTGAAATGCGTAAGTCTGAGGAGTTCAAAAAGAAAAATGTGACAGAGATTTAATTCTGGATTTTAAAGGGCAGAAAATACAAAAGTTTCACTTCCCCCTTCCTCATAAAAGAAAGATTAGTTAGTATTTAAAGAACAAACAAAATCACCTGTCTTGGGCAAGTCAAAATTACACAATGAAACTGTCCACTATCTCACCAAGTTCAATAATTTAAGCTTTAGTCTAGAATATGAATCAGAGGCGTATTATAATATGAATATAGCAAGAATACAAGCTACATTTTTCTTAAGAGAATGCACATGAAGATACGCGTTTCATAGATAAGCTACTGTCATGACTTTTTAAGATGAACCTTCCTGAACCCTGTATTATGAAAACCATATCTTGCTTCTCACATGCTTCCAAAGTGTCTTCAAACATAGTAAGAGAACTAACACTGGATTAAACTATCTAACATATTCAGGCTATTAAGTGTTCTGTCACCAAAAGGAAAGCAAGTACTGATGAGAAGTTAGGCATTGAAAAATAACTGAGTCACCTGTGACAAAAAAGTCAGATATGTCTGCAGCTCAGTCCTTACTGCTAGGAAAATGTGATCCCTTTTCAATCTAAGCTACAGAAGGCTATCCCAGGCTACTATAGTACCCCAAGCACTCAGGAACACAAGTCATACTAGTTGAAGAAAGATGAAAGTTATGCTTTAACCAAAAAAGAAATCTTTTCAAATGCTGGGTGTCAGAGTGTAAATCCCATACCCTAAAATTAGATCATTGATGAAGAAAATTGAATAAGCAAACCTACTTGGCTTCAATTTCACTTTTTATCTACATTCCTATCTAGCTTGGTATCTTAGCAAGCCTCTTTCAAAACTTATCCTTACAATTGCTCAAGTTTATCCTCTTATGCAATTAAAATCAGAGTACGTCTGACGTATTATTATATTGAACAACAAAATCACACAGATTTTGCCATGATAGGAGGCATAGCTACCAGAAGAACCTACTGATCTAAGACATTTTATTAGTACATATTCAGTTATTTGGAGAAAAAGAAACCAGACACTAACAGAAAAAAAAAAAAAAAAAAATCCCTCAGACCTAGCATCGACCCGGAAACTGAGGGTGTGTTTGTTAACAGGACCGAATGGAATTACACTGCCCTGAGGACAGTTTCCTTTGTTTCAGAGGACTCAGATCTGACCTAAACAGAAGTTCAGCTTGCCTATACTATGCTAATACAGTATGGAGTTGTACTATGTATTAACACTACTTATTCTATTCTGTAAAATTTTTTTTCCTATGAATTTTCACCATGATTATTTACTTTATTACTTATTACCAAAAATTCTATGATAAAAAGTCTGTTTTGAAAATTTAGTCTTTGACATTTGTCTGAAGTTGCGAAGGGAAGCTATTGCACATGAAAGCTAGTTAAGAGTTTCAAATACAATTTTCCAAGAACTATAATATTCCATTGCTAAATTTTCAATCATTTTTTGCAAAACGAAATCAAGTCACAATTCTTCAAAATTTTATGATCTTACAAAAATGGGTTCCTAGTCTTTGAAAGCTATGCCACAGTTTTATCAGTTTTTCTTGTATTTTGTGCAGCTATTTTTTCCTCAATTATAGACGAAGACTATGCAGTTTCAGTGTTCACATATGTTGGAGATTGTTTCTCTGCTATTGTTTAGATACACTTCTTTCCTCTTCACCTTGGCGTGATTAGAAGTGCTACTGTGACAATATGGCACCATTTCCTGAATCAATGCATAATGCAAAGTATTCATGCAACTTGTCATAGGTAATAACTATTAATTTTGCACTTACTTTCAGAGCACTAATGTCGGAAGCCTAAAAGGAATCCATTACTTATTTGTTTTATTTGGCAAGTATACGAGCACCAAAGTCTGATCTCATATCTTAGAAAACTAGCGTTTTTAAATAATCCCCAAAATTGTAACTTGTATTTCTGCCTTATTACTTGCAAATTCTGACTACTGTATTTCTATCCTGCCCATTGCTGCTATTTATTATTCTACCTTCTGAAGCAGTTTTATTTCATGGGATACTGGAAAAGGAATTTCAAAATAACAACAAAAATTTATTTACTTTAAAATACTCCCTCCTATGTTTAATAATTCAATTTTAATATTTCAATAATTATAAGGGGGTCTAGCTATTGAAACCATAAAACAACTCCATATACAGTATCTTAATCTATAAGACAACAAAGATTTTTTTATTTCATACGGATTTACTAGTGTCCCAAATGGCAGACACATTAAAGAGAATAAACTGTTAGTTCCTGTAACAACACATATTCAAAAGAGCTTTTCAGCTGAAAAACTACTAATGCAAATATATCTTAAAAAAAATCATTGGTCTATTTCTGTCATTACAAATGATATGGCATATTCAATTCTTTCCCAGTCAGAAAGGATGTGACCTTCTGTCTTGCACCTTGAGCAAGTATAGCATTTTGGAGGACAACAGGTAAAGGGCACTGGGTAATGACATCCCACGACCTTCTGTTCCTTCCATCAAATTCTGTGTAGGACTCAAAACAATCTATATTCTTCAAAACGTCTGACAGACTCAGACCTAAATGTCAACTAGACTGAAGAATGTCTTTAGGAATTTTGATGGGATGAGACGTACACATCTCCACCACCTCTGTAGCTAGTTGAATCTCAGGATGTACAGGAGCAGATATTTAGCCATGAAAATGTTTCAGTATGAAATTATTGTAGCAATTAGCAAGCACTGTAATCAAGTATGTTATCGAGTCATTAATTCCAACATAAGTCCATAAAGTGAAATGATAGAAGATACAGTATTCATACTATCTATATGAATTTCATTGTAGTTTAGTAGTTTTACTTTGGACAAGCTTTATCAGGTCCTGATAGATACCCATTGTGAGCCAGAGCACTCAAGGAATGCTATTCCTGATGCTATTCAAATGGACCATATGAATTTCCTCAAAGGAATGTAATTTGTGTCTTTCAAGATCACTTTAAGATGAAAACGAAGCAAGGAATTATCAGAAGATTCAGTTAAAAAAAAGAACAAACCACACTGCAGGATCTAATCTAAAATGCTAATGTAATTTCATCTTTTATGTAAGCAGAAACTTACAAGATCTATTTATAATATATATATAAATAGACACAGTAGAAAATATAGTTAGGTGTCTGAATGGATAGTGGAAACTGTGAGGTGGAAGGGGACAAACTGTAAGGGT
>VZRU01017034.1:10450-37726 GCA_013398155.1 Pedionomus torquatus | reverse complement strand
AGGACGTAAACACAAAGAAAAACCAACACAAAAAAAAACCCCAACAACAAATCCCAACACTTCTTCCCTTTCCCCCTCCATCACATTTTATTTAAGTGAACATTCCCTGATTCATAGAATCTCTAAGGGATACTTCCTCTTAGGAATTAGAGCAAAGGCAGCTGNGGGGAAACACCAAAACAAAACAAAAAACCCTGCCACACACTTTCTATCCATTGAATGTTTGATGCATTCAAACATTAGTGAGCTAGCGTAAAGTATCAGTGTTGGGTGAGAGAAATACAGACTCAATATCTAAGTGTGCAATCACAAAGCTGATTATATAGAGATGAGATTGTGAATGTTCACCCTTTCTGTCCCCTTCTACCTATTCATATTCAATTATTTTTTTTCTTGCAGAACTATAGCTTCTAAGAATAAATTTAACTCATGAATAAAACAAGACATAGTGGTACATTTTAAGACATTGACAATAATCCTTTGCCTTCTGCAAACTAAAATTGTTGCAAGTAAAATTAATTTTACTAGAAAATAATCCTGTAAATAAAGGAAACTGCTACTTGAGCTGTGCAAATAATTTCAAATGCAGATCGAAAAAACTTCCTTTTCCACTCAACTATGCTTCAAATTTTTCTATACGAACAAATTCTTAAACTTGTTTATACTAATCATTCCTCCTGCCTTTTTCAACAGTTGGAATGTGGAAATCCTGTGTCTTAGTAACTACCATATGACAAAGTAGTAAGGTCTTTCTACTTTAGCCCACTACATCTGAATATCAAGAGTACACAAACACGCTCCTGCCATACCACTATAGAACTTAATATAAATGAACAGTCAAAGGAAAGTGATGGACAGAACAAACCAGCAAGTCACATTGTGCAGGTTTCCTTGCAATATGCCTATTCATTTTATCTACCCATCCTCACCAACATCAGCAGGTTTACTTGTAATTTTAATACTCATCCTCATCAACATCAGCTCCATTTCTAATACACATGGTTGTTGGTTTAACTTTTATGTCTTCTCTCCCCCCTTTTGATGAATAATCATACTTTCTGTTATCTGTTTTAAGTGGTAGGCAGGAACTATGCAATTATTTTAAATCTAACATAAAAATAATAAATATAACCAATTCTGCATTAATACAGAAGTGCATATATATGTCACTCTTAAGTTTTTCATTGATTCTGTTATTCATGCTATCCGAAAACCATATGTTCTCCCAGAAGCATCAAATAACAACAGCTGTTTTATGTTATGCGTTACAGATCCCTCACATTTTAAGACCACAATAAGCAGCAGTATTAGGCAATTTTTTCTTTGTCTTGGACCAAAACTCCCAAGTAATTAAAATTCTTTGCTTGCAGTGTTTGTTTTTTTCTGTCACAGGCATGATTAATTTTCAAAAGAACATAGACAGTTTTAATTTGCTTTACACATTTGGCTTTAAATAATCACAGAATTATTTAATATTTTTCAGTATGAAATAGCAGGAGATAAATGTGAAACTATATGCCAAAAATCAACTGTTGTAAGAACACATCAAATAAGACGTGTGCAGTTTCATGTGACATAAGACCTTTAAAGAGAAGAAATATATTTTCATTTTTTTCAACTTGGCTTGCATTTTCTTGTTTTTAAAACCAACAGAGCTGGAAATAGAGTGCATCTGCTAATACAAAAGAAAAAAAATCATAATATTGGTGTAATTTTTGATACACCATTAAATTCGCTAATTCCCTTCCCGTAATGCACTGTTACCTTTGTAGTTAACCTTGAAACCGATTGAACCCACGCTTTCATCTGTTTGAAGATGCAACCACATCTGATTGCTCATGCTCACAATTAAGTCTGGTACAAAGCTTCCAGTTAACCTATAGGTAGGAAAAAGAAAAAAAAAAAAAAAAGCCATTAAGTAAATAGATTCTTATTTATTTCTTTTTGTAAGGATTCTAAACAACTATTAAGTAATTTCTTATGAAGTTTGCTTTTAAATTAATTGTATTCATCTCATCCCAAATTAGTTATCTGTGGCTGGTTAGCCAGAACAGCTCTCAAAGTTCCAGTGGCTGCAGATTTGATAGCACTCTACAAAAACAAGCAACTACTACTTGTGTGGTACTGAAATATTTCATCTCATGTAACTTTCATCTGCCAGTCCACAAAAAAGATATATCTGCCCCCTAATCTTGAACATTACCTGGCTGCCCTGTGTGCATGACTCAATTATATACAGGCATATAAAATAGTACTAGAAGCCCATAATGAGACACTACATTTATTCTTCCAAAAAAAAAAAAATCTCTAACATACATTTATTCACTTCTCACTTTAGAATACCCATGTTACATATTGAGGAGGAATTAATTATTCTTAAATAGCAATACTATTATGAAGGTCCATGTGTTCCCTGCACTCTCTCACTGCCCATCATCACCTATACCACAACTATGGAAAAATGTACCTGCCAGACTCAGCTGACATTCATTCCATCATTAACAGAGATACCAGATGTCACAACTTTAAAACCTCCTAATGTTACAGGATAATGATTAATTAGAAAGAATTAAACTTGGTGTTCCCCTTTTTTTTCCTGCTATTTCTATTGTTTGCAAAAATTTGCAAGACAATGCAAACCTAGATGCTCATTCTCTTTGGTGAATTAAATACTGCAATAGCAAAAAGGGAATGTTGAGAGAAATGTGTGAAAGCTGTTGTTTTATGTTATGTTGCAATTTTTCCCCAAAACTTTTCTCAGATTTAGTAAGGGTTTATCAGCTAAAACAGAATAGTGGAAAGTATCAAAACATTTTCAGTTTTTATAAAACTGATCACAAGCACAAGACTGTGTAACAGTGAAAACAGCTATGTTTGGTTTTTTGCAGTTCTAGCTATTCTTTAAAGCTAGCTGAAATTTCAGATGGACTATTTTAAATATATTTTGCAGTTACTTTTAATTCTTCCTTCTGGTCTTTTTTAGCTTGTTTCTGTATGAAGTATTCTGCTGTGGGAGAACTTCATGTCTATTTCCCACATCTGTGTTCACAGATGGAGCTACTACAAAGACTCTTGCCAGAACTGAACAAGTAAATGCGTGGCCAAAATAATGTACTAACTGCTCATTCTCGCACTATGTGTCTTCAATGAGTTCAGTCTTTGCCAAATTAATAGATTAACAGGATGTTCCTCAGAAAAAACACTGATGTAATGGCTGACAGAGTTTTATAATTGTCACTGACAATATTAGGGCCACTGGGGATATTTATCTCTTTGTTGCACCAGAGGTAATAATTCCTGTGATAATCAGCTATCAAAATGTTTATCATATAAATTTTCTGAAATTATAAATAATTTTTTAGGGCAAAAGTTTTCATAAAGTATTTTTTAATTAAACAGTTCATGGAAAAATATTTTTTAAAAAATAAGATTCAGTCAAAAGAACACAGAAATAACATGTTGCTCTTTCTTAAGTGCTTACGGATCCCTGTGCAATATTTGGGAAGATTTTGGGACCACAGAGCAATAAGATCCAGAAAAAAAGCCCAGCATTATATGAAGGAAGCTATTTAAGATAATAAGAAAAATCTGCAGTTATGAATTATCTGTTCTTCTTGGGATTTGTGTGACTTCCTCTACCCTGGATTCATTACCCAGGGTCCTCACCTGGAAGTAGGTTCTTACATATTCCCTTCCAAAAGCTGACCAGCAAACACAGTCAACAGTAAAAATGGATAGATGCCACTACGGTGCCTCCCATTCATTAAACAGCTTAACAGTTATGACACAAAGCAGGGTGCTTTCCAACTCTTCCTCTGGGGCTACACAACTATCCCTCTCACATACAAATGACATACACTCCCCCTGACACCAGGTTAGAGTACATTCAGAAGACTGTAATGCTCTCCTGCTGAAGGTGATCTGTAATACGGGAGATAGCTTACATATACATCCAATGCAGCATGCATACTAAAAAAATGTAAGAATTAATTTAATACCTTGTCCACTGTTTTTTCCCAATGTGTGCTACTGTGGTCAGATGTGTGTTACATTAAAAATCATCTGCAGCAATTCTCAAACCAAGCTGCTGACAGCAGGCATCCAAACATCCTGAAAAAGCACTGTGACTGATGTAGGAAGGAAAACCCATCATTTCTTTTCCTTCTTCCCCTCCATGCCTTCGTAATAAAACTTAACACTTCTCCATCTTGCAAAGATCTTAGTTCCATTGGAAATGAAATAAGAAAGCCTTCACATTAGCCATCTTGTGAAACACACAAAAGATGTATTCTTTTCAGGTTTAAATTGCCTTAGGTGCTAGGCCCACTAGGCTGGAGCAGTCTGTCATGTTGTTGCGTGCACATTTATATGCACAGAATTATAGGCACCCAGGGAAACATAATGGCAAGTACTGAAATGGCTGTGGAGTTCAGCTACCTCTCTGATTAGCACCAGCAGAGTAGGAATTAGCAGGACTATAATTCTCAGTTTAGGAAGCATAATTCTATACTTAAATTCAGTTTTTTGTTCTGAACCTACTTATCGACCAGTGCTCAGTAAAGCTGGTGGATTAATCACTTAGATAGGTTTCCTGATTAACTTGGATAAATTAGAAGATAAATGTTTTCATATTATTTATAGGTAAACTAAACATATTTAAACCAATGTTCTTCTAAAATTTGCTATAAGAAAGATAATTATTTTAAAATTTAAAATTCAAAAATTAAAGCATACAATCATTTATTAGCTATGCATCAAATCTCAAAGTCTGCATGGCTCAGGAGAAAAATTTATAAGCTTTTTACAGTACTCAATTATGTTCCATCTTCCGTGTAATTTTTTTTTTCATACATTTTAATCCTAATAACTTTGATACTGATACTTCTGATAGCAGAATAATGAGTGGTAAAAAATACAAATAAAAATTGTGGCTGCTAATAAATGTTATTTAATATTAAACTCCCAGAAGTTAACTGGGGGATGTTTTGCTTTTCCAGGGTCTCCACAGTAATAATTCTTTAAAATTATTTACCTATTGACTTACATAACAGATTATTTTATCATATGTTAACAGTTGACAATTCCATTTAACTCTTTTATTAAAGAAAAGAAAATTATTCAGAATTTGTCTATAGTCATGACAAGCTTAATCCTGTAATCACATTATTTCTCCTCAACATAAGTCTTCTTATCAGACATACTTTTATAAAATACTAGCATCTTTAATGGAATAAAATCTGGACAGAATACTTTACTACATTACTCAAAATTTTAAATATTGTACTGTGTCTCAAAGTGTTACCGTAATTCAGGTACCAATGAAACACAGTGTTTTAGTTAAATGTTAATAAGACCTGGTGAATTGGAACCTAATAAATGCTCTTTTCACATAATAGGATATTCAACAGAGTTTGGGAATATAAGAATATCTGAAACTGAATTCCAGCATTATCAGAAATTTATTATGAGGGCTCAGTACTGTTTCTAAAATAGAAATTACAGTACTTCTCCAATTCTCAAAATTATTATTAGTTACAAATAGCAAATCTACAATCCAGTGAAGAAACTTTGCATTATCCTAAAGTAATTGCACAATCAGTGCAATCATTGCAATCAATTATCACAATCATTGATAAGAAGAGATCAAATGATTACAAAAACAATTAAAAACAAAAGGTCATAGAATAAATAATTCAATGCTTTGTAGAGATATAAAGTCTTCTTAAAACACATTAGAGTAATTTCTTTTAAATGTGACTGAATTTTATGGAAAAAAAAAAGTTGTTTGTTGCTTAAAAATGGTATTTTGTGTAAGCTGTCCATTTATCTATTTTTAGTTATGTTATTACACAGTATCGATTTGAGAACACACATGGGAGCACAATAACCTCCAGATTTACATGTCTATACATGTACACCATGTCTTCTGATTTTAGTTTATCTTTTTCTTTTCTAATGTCTATCCCATCTCTTTCTGACTCCAGAATGGTAAACATAGGACAATGTACTTAAGCTATCGACCGGCCTTAGTGATCTTAGAAGCTAGTGAGAGTAGTTTCTGTTGGGATTTACCTGATTCTAATCACTGTTTACTCTCATCAAAAAAACACATTAATGACACTTTGTAAAGCATACAAAGTATAAATGGAAAAGACTTACACTTGAAGCACAGTTTTAGGATCACCCACTTCTCCTCCATCACCAATTGTCAGTGTATCATAGCCAATTTCCAGATCAAATTCTTCAAAATTTATCTGAATAACCTAGGAAATAAAATAAGCAAATACATTTTATAAAGAAAGAAATGTACTGAGAGATGAGTCTGTAAATAAGATTTTCAGCAGCGTAAATGACATTTTTCCAATTAATAATTACATGTAACTTCAGCATATTTTACAACAAATTATTGTAATTAACCTAACAGGTTTGGTTCATAAAATATTAATTATAATAGCTTTAAGGTATCATCACTCTGCCGACCTCCACGAAGCACCTTCATTTCACTTATTTATGTAGTTGTTACATGTTTAATACAGTTCTGAATAATTGCATTACATTTTGATTAAGATGTACTCAAAGGGCAACATAACTAATTGCACTTCGTGCAATACAATTGTCTTCAAATAACAACTGAATAATTGTACTTCATTGAGTAAATGCAGTGAAGGTGAAGAACATAATTTAGTCCTGACATCTATAATCTGGCTCAAGTAGGATAAAGCTATATCAAAGTAAAAGTAATTTTCTTCTTTCATGAACCTGAGCACAATGCAACCACCAGAAGCATGGGCATTTTTTATATCCTGTAATTTAAACCACACTATGCATATTTAATGCTGAAGGATAAAAATTTCAGCTCTATTTAAGAATACAATGAATTCTTCTCTTAGAGCAAAATTCAACTGTATTATTAGAAAAGAAAATAAAGCATATTGTTTCCACCCATGTATTAAACATGCTAACTCTATCATTACGAAAATAATAGAAGTCCCTCAAATTTTCTTATAGATAAAAAAGACAGAATACTTACATGTAAGAACTTTTAATACTTAGTCCTGTAATATATGGTCTTTAATTATGTTATAATTGATTGAAAATGTTTATTTTCAAAGCTGTGGATGCCATAGTGAGGGATTAATATCATGTCCCTGAAAGCTCACTTTGTTACCCTGGGGTTCTGGTAATTGTTTAAAGGATCTGCTTCTATAAACTGTACTAAAAGCCAGTACAGGTGTATGTTGTAAGGATTGTAATTTGTTCTGAAGGAAGGAGAAATACTTTTCTTTACAGGTATAAACAGGGATATAAGTAATCTAAGGAAAAAACATTTTGGTACACTCACATATACAAATGTGGGTGCGTGTGTGTGTCTGTGTGTTATACCCCAGGGAATAAAGTCAAGTACAGAGAGCTAAGAGGACCCAGATGGAGAGGACATGAAAAATTGTGTAAGCAAGTACCTGGTTTGCTCCAATTTTCTGTGTAAAGCAGACAAAACCACACATAAATGTTCTTAAACTTCTCAGTGTAAAAAAGTAAAAAATATTCTAGATAATTTGTGTTGCTCTAGCTACAAAATTTGTGAGCCTAGACATAAGAATTCAAACTTAAATCCATAGCTAGATTTAAGGCTGATTCATTCACTATCAAAACAAAACAAAACAAAACAAACCCAACCCAACCCCACCCCACCCAACCCAACCCAACCCAAACAACAACAACAACCCCCCAAACAAACAACAAAAACAAACAAACAAAACAAAACAAAAACAAACAAACAAAACAAAACAACAAACAAACAAAAAAAACCCACAAAAAACAAAACCAAAATCTTCAATTATGTGCAATTTCAAGTGCGGTTACATCTGAACATGACAAAGGCTCCACAATGAGAATTTCTGGGCAAATAATATTAGTACTGAATTCAAGTTGAAAGTATATTTTACTTATTAGCAGTAAAATATATTTTGCACCAATATCAGTACTGAAATGCTACAGCACTGCAAACTTGTAATCATAATAACAAGAAATGCAAGATGCTAAGAAAAAAATGCACAATTAATTCATCAACCTAAAACCTAATCCTGTTTTCCACTAAACACAAGAAGTCCGATCTCGTTATCATATATTTCTTAAGTGTAATAATATTTTTTTTTTTTAATTAGCAACATTCCAGATATTTAAAATTGATTGAGTACCACCAAATTAATACACAGTGTCTGTCTTTTGTGTTTGTAAAGTACTTGTCATTATAAGCACTGTCAAAAAAGCTAAAGCAGTTTTTCTTTAGTAGAATCAACAATATCCCATGCTACATGCATTTCACTAGAGAGGAGAGGAGAGAGGTTAAGGAAAATACAAGATCATTTAGAAGTCCTTCAAGATATTTTTTTTTTTCAGCTGGGGTTAACCAGAAGAAAAAAAAAAAAAAGTTTATTTGGTTTTGTTGCATTAACATTTCTCAGAGAAGCAGGCTTTATTAAAAGGTTTCTGGCCCACTGTATTTGTAACTCACCTAAAACTGTGATAATGGCATAGGTACGACTTTGAAAGTGTACTTGTACAAAACCAGACATGCATAGAAATAGTCACATTTTTATGACAAGACGTAGCAATGAAGTCATTAACAACTTTCATAATGTAAGAAGATATTAAAAATATTATATTATAGTAACTGGCTGTAAAATTTTGTAATGTTAACATGTAGTAACTTTATTCTTGCATTTTATTGTAAGATTTCTTCTTAAAGGTTTTGGAAATCAGAAAATGCTACAACTTTGTAAAAAAATGCTAGTAAGAAAACAAAATCAGAAACAGCAATAGGATCCAAATAGGATCCTATTTTATGTATAGGTAGGAGTCAAATATTATTGCTTGAGTCATAAATCATTTTCTGTTCTATGCATTTTCCTGCTGGAAGAGGGTTAGAAACAGCTAAACAATGCCTATTTCAGACACATTGTGGTAAAAATGAAATATTTCATAACTCCAGATCATTAAAAGGTAAGCAAGCAACTATTTGTAACCTACTAATAAGCAACGCATTTCAACCTAGGTTTTACACGCCAAACTTGAGCTGATTTACAGTACAAAATTTAAGGGAATTTGTATGTACAAAATTTGTAGAAACAGTACAAATTTTAAGAAAATTTGGGAGCAAGATTACCATATTTTGGGAAATTTTAAAGGAATAATGGAGCAAGATTAACATATAGTAACTCCAGACCTGTCAATATCACACACAAGAGGAAGTAAACTCATTTACTACATCTGTAGCACACAAGCATTTATATATTGCAACTGTGAAAAACAACTGTGTGTCTTGTTTTGGAAATTCATCTGGTGCTCTTTATCTTTGATATATGAAGTACACAATGTGCAATACAGAATGTGGTTGAAATCTTGTAAATATGCCTGCATGGCAAGAAAAATAGATACTTATAATGATAAGATTTATTTTTGGAGTCTTTATTTTACGATGTCAGATATAGTTTGATCAGACCCAAAGATGGCTGGATTTGGCAGTGGTCATTGTATTGATTATTCCCTTTGAAATACTGAAAGTTTTGATGACACTACTAATTAAATGTGATCATGCTGAAACCTTACAAAATACAAGGTGGAATTTAGGTAAGATGAGTAAATAACTTAAAACTTTCTAATAAACCTGCCAAAAATTCAGCTTTTACAAGTCATCTAACATTTTGTCTTTTTTTGTTTTCCTATAAAAGCTGTAAATGGTCGACCAAAGGTAGGTGGCATCCTTGAATCAGTTTAACACTAGATTAAGCCTCAAAATAACTCTGCATTGTAGTCTGTTATTATTTGTTAGAATAAACACTTCAGGGAAAACTGTGCTGAATTATTATTCTACACATTTTTTTAAATCAGATTAGCATCACTAAATTGTATTATTAATCTAGTTTGTAGATGCACAGTAATCAGAAGCATAGGGACAAGTATTCTTTCTTGACCTATAAATTCAAGTAAAGTCTTTTTTCTAGTTTCCCAAACCAAGATATAAGCATCATTAATATACATGATATATTATCCACTGTTATTATTGATCCATATAAGCAGTGATTATGCTTACAATGTAGTTATGTAAATATTGTTTATGCCCTTTCCCATGATCTCATTTGTAACTGAAAAAAATAATAAAAAGCAGAGAATATTTTCAAATAGTCAGGTAAACTTTCAGGGAAAAATATGATGAACAAAAATATTTCACCAATGGTTTTCCCAAACTACAAGATTCTGGATAAAAGGATGACACTGTCAGAAGTGGATTCTGGAAGGAAGGCACAACAGGGAAATGTCAATGATGCAGTTTACCACAACAGACATGATCTACCATTTCATACATCATACTTTGACTGCTGATATCAGATATGCACCTGTATGACTTCAGAAATGAGAAGAATCATTTTATTTAAAATTAAGCAATATAATAATGACTAGTCTCTTTCAGAAAGATCTACACAGTGTTCTCTGAAATTTTGTACCTTTATAGTAGCTTTTGTGATGTATCCAGCAGGTAGCAGATTACTATAATTATCCTGATACAGACTAATGGTATTTTGAATTTTGTTTTAGAGTATATTATTAAACATGTCCCTAGACACTACTGTCAGGAAAAACGAATCCTTCCTTTCGTCTTCTTCCACACACATACATATATATAAACAATAAATTTATTTAAAATAAGATATGCTGAGTTGTGCACTCATTCACTAAAATAGATATTGAAGTAGCTAAAGGAAAGGCAATAGTCTGTCTGCATCCTGGTCTGTTTTTGTTGTTTATGAACCCAGAACAATAAACAACTTATAATTGCTAAATTAAATTACATTTATAAACCCAAAAGCAAATAAACAAAAAAAAAAAAGATGGCAATAATAATTATCATTATATAAGCTATACAGAATAGAAATGTCCTGTTTGAAAAATAACTTTCTGAAAATTTCGATGTGTACTTTGGTCTCTAATAATTTTGCAGAAAGAAAGACATGACAACATGATCTAACAAATTTTAGTAGTCAAATCTCCTTTCTGTGTCTCAGAATAGAGCCCACTCCTTGTACAAAATTGAGTCTGTTATTCAGCTCAGAAGTAACACGGAAGAAGGCTTTACTGAATAGTTAATGGCTACTTGAGAATGTCCTACAACTCTCCAGTGAGAGAACATGCTTAGGAGGATGTGTTCTAGACAGCAAAAAAATTGCAGTGTAACTGGCTCTTTGGTAGTTACCTATTGCATGACCAAAATACAACCCAAAATGAAACAGCCTAAATATTAAGCACTTCTCTCCTTTCAGCTTTAATTTAATCTTTCCCTATCAGAGAGGGTGAGAAAAAGAGAGGGGGAAGAAAAGGAGAAAGGCAACTTGGAGATCATAGAAGAAAGCAGGTTACACACAAAGCTGTAAGGCAGTTCCAGGAGATAAATGCTCACTAGCTGGACTGTAAAGTTCCTTGTATATTGCTGAATCCATTTGTTGGCAATAGGATTCATCATACTTAACTGCAGACATCTACAGTGCAAATATCTATATCTGATGTAGACTTCTTTGAGGTAGACCAGTGAAAAAACATGTCTGCAGTGCAATATACTTCATCAGAAGGTAGATAACACACACTAGATCAACCACAGCTTAGAAGTTCCTATTTCTCTTCCTTGACTACAAAGTGAGTCTAGGCATTTATCTATGGATGTCTATACTGTGGACACCTAAACCAGGATTCACTCACATAAATATATTTAAGTAGTACCATCTGAGTTGATGTAAAACACCTAACAGACACACACAAACCTGACAGATATAGGATCTTCAGAACAACTGTGCTTTTTTGGGAATGCAGCTGAAGACCACATGGGGTTATACTGGAGTATTATATGTCAATGTTCCAAGTATTCTCAATCCTGATTTGCAGAGTCATTGGTAAAAACATAATATAATTTCTTTCATGTAGCTCTTTAAAAGGGTTATTTTTGTCTGGTTTGTGTTTTTTTTTAACTCAGATACTAATGCTAAATTTCACTTAACTTTCCATGGAGGTTAATCCTGCAATCAGTTATTCATAAAGGTCTTTTAGAATTATTTACTTTGGTGCCCCAATAATTGAAACAAAATGTATGGTCCGACCCTATCCTAAGAACAAATACTATTGAAAAGTCTTAAAATGGAAGGATAGCACATTAAAATAATAGCATAAAGATAGATAGATAGATAGATAGATAGATAGATAGATAGATAGAAAATTTTCATGTTATAGTTCTGTTTGCATAGAAATATTGTGTTGGCTTGCATTCACCATAAGAGTCTCTGAGACTGCTTAGTCAGAGGAATACAGTCTTTACATTTTATCAACCTATGCAGCCCAAATAAAAATAAGTATTCTACAAAAAAATGCCATCTTGTAAAAAAGGCCTTCTACAAAGAAACAAAACCAAATAATAATAATGCAATTTAATTCAACTATCAATATAGAATCCACAAAGGGAAATAAAGGACTCCAAATACTATAAAATAAATGTCTTGACTTTTACTTAAGTCAGTGTGTTTATTCTGACCCAAACAATACAAATTATTATACAATTTTTATCTTGTGAAACAGAATATTGTGTTGTGGGTCTAAGCAATTATTTCATACTGGATTTTGTCATTTTTTATCACTTCAAATATCTTAACCTTTGCAAATGTTGTCTCTAAATATTACTAGAATATTACAAAGATATGTATTTCTGCAAACATTATCTTGCAAAACAAAACCAGTATGAACGATCCATACATAGTAGCAATAGCAAGAAATCCACCTCAACAAAACATATCCACAAGATACCTACTTCCAGTTGTTTTCACTGTTAACTCTAGAAAAAAAAATACCTATAGATTGCTAATAATGTCATGTTCACCCTTTTCTCATCAATCAAAAGGAATTCTATAGTTGCCTTCTTCACCAGTAAGAGTGAAACTAGGCAAGGAGAAGAAAATACATCCTGTTTATATCTGTGTGTCCTCATATGCCCTTAAGATGGTTATTTGCTTTTGTGCTGAGGATGTCTGACTACTTCCAGTAAGTAAATTATATGCATTTATATCTGATGATAATGAAATGCTTCTCTCTGATTGATAGGCTTTTCCTCCACAGATTTCCACAGAACCACAGGTCTCTCCATCAATTATGTTACTATATATTTGATTACAGAAGAATAGTTTAAGTAGAAAAATACATTGAATCCATCATTTATTAAAAGACTGAGGTATAACTGAAATTATTTATACTCAGCTATAATTTTATTTAATGCTAGTACTGCCATGGAGCAGCTAATCCTGGAAACTATTTCCAGGAACATTAAGAACAAGAAAAATCATCAGGAGTATCCAGCGTGGCCTCATGGAGGGGAAATCATGCTTGACTACCTTTGATAAACTTATTTGATGAAATGACTAGCTTGGTAGATGTGAAGAGAGTAGTGAATAATGTCTAGGCTTTGACATTGTCTCCTGTAGGATATTCAGACAAGCTCTTGATGCATGGCCTAGGTGAACAGACAGTAAAGTGGACTGAAAACTGGTGAAAGTCCAGGCCCAGAGGGTGGCGATCAGCTGTACAATGTCTAATTGGAGACCAGTAACTGATGGTGTATCCCAGGGGCCAATACTGGGACAATTCCTGTTTAACATCTTCATTAGTGATTTGGATGATGGGGCAGAGCGTACCCTCAGCAAGATGACCACAATAACAAAAAGCAATGGCTACTATATCCCAGAGAATCATGCTATCATCCAGAGGGACATCAACAGCATGGAGAAATGGACCAACAGGAACCTCATAAAGTTCAACAAGGGGAAGTCCAAAGTTCAATCCCTGGGGAGGAACAACCCCATGCATGAGTATATGCTGGGGGCCACCTAGCTGGAAAGCAGCTTAGCAGAAGAGTACATAGGGATCCTGGTCAACATGAAAATGAGCCAGCAGTGTGCCCTTGCTTCAAAGAAGGTGAATAGTATCCCCAGTTGCCTTAGAAAACACATTGCTATTAGATCAAGGGTAGTGATCCTTTCCCTCTGCTCAGACATGGTGAGAGATGTCTGTATATGGCATGTGGTTCTCTCCAGTACAAGAAAGACATTCTGGAAAGGTCCAACAAAGGGCTACGAAAATCATTAAGGGACTCAAGCATCATGAGGAAAGACTGAGAACTAGAACAGTTAAATACAGGGAAGAGAAGACTCACAAAGGATCTTATCAATGTATATAAATACCAGAAGAGCGAGTGCAAAGAGGATGCAGCCAGGCTCTTTTCATTGATGCGACAGGACCAGAGGCAATGGGCTCAAACTGAAACACAAAAGGCTCCATCTGAACATCAGGAAAGTCTTTTACTGTGAGGGTGAACAACCACCAGCACAGGCTGCCCAGAAAGGCTATGAACTCTCCCTGCTTGCAGATATTAAAAAGCCATCTGGACATGGTTTTGGGCAACCATCTCTAGGTGGCCCTGCTTGAGAAGGGGGTTGGACAAAAGGTCCGTTCCAACCTCAACCATTCCACGTCTCTGTGAAAATGGAATCAACTGAAAATTAGGCATCTGTTAAAAAATAATCACTTGCTACCTTTACAACTAGCCCTTTTCTACCAATAAGCTATTTGGAGAGATATTAATCTTGCCTATTTTGGACATTTCTCTTAGGATAAGTAGTTAATCAGTACATTAGGGCATGTACCTCAAGTGAAACTAGTATTTCTTCATTAACTGAAGAGAGAGTTTAAAATAAAAAGTCTACCAACTAGATCAATTAACCTTACATTGACTGAAGTTAGATGACACTTATCTACATAAAGTTTCCCTCTCCCATAAAATTGTCCCTGCATGTCTTCTTTACTGTAATATTGAAAAGATGAGGATGACTGTATTGAGAATAATGTGCTAATTATTTCCTATTATATCTAGCTGGACAAAACTCCCTGTCTGGAAAGCATTTGATATAGTAACTGAGAAATGAATGAAAAGAATGGTAGACTTTAGAGAAGGGTGAAAGAAGATGCAATTAATTACAACTTATGGGCTGCAGAAACACATGGCTATGTGGTTACAAAGAAACGTATATCCATATTAGGAAGCTGGACATATGTAACCTAAGATCAAGATTGTTTTCTTAGTCTGCCAAACATCAGAATGGCCACCAGCCAGCTGTACAAAAAAAAAAACCCTGAGAAAAACAGTTTTGAAATATCTCTAAACATCAATATTTAACAAAAAGATGTATACCAGAGATCAAAATGCTCATAAATTTAAGTTTACAAAAGCCAATAAAGCAGGTTTGGTTTGTGTGTGGTTGTTTTTAGAAGGCATGCATAAATACTGAATTAAGCATAAAATCTTTAAATGTATATACATAAGTATCTTATAAATACTCATCAAAGAATCATAGTATCATAGAATCATAGTATCATAGAATCATAGAACGTTTTGTGTTGGAAGGGACCTTAAAGATCACCTAGTCCAACCCTCCCTGCCACGGGCAGGGATGTCTCTCACTAGATCAGATTTTCAAAGACCCATCAAACACAGCCTTGAATACTTTCAGAGAAGGGGCATCCACAACTTCTCTGGGCAACCACTGTCATCATAAAAAAAAAAAATCTTTCTAGTATCTAATCTCAAACTCCCCTCTTTCAATTTAAAACTGTTACCTTTTGTTCTGTCACTACACACCCTGATAAAAGGTCCTTCTCCATCTTTCTTATAATTCCCCTTCATATGAGGAAAAGTCACAATAAGGTCTCCCCAGAGCCTTCTCTTCTCCAAGCAGAACAACCCCAACTTTCTCAGCGTTTCTTCATTGGAGAGGTGTTCCAGCCCTCTGATAATTTTTGTGGCCCTCATCTGGAACCACTCTAACAGGTCCATTGACATCTGTGGGCTTCCCCACAAAAGCATGTAAATGGCTGATGATGTTTTAGACTAGTTCCAAAACACAATATAAATGCATTGCCCAAATTTGAAGCTGTGATCCATAAAATCATAGGTAGATACCACTTAACACGTAAGGCATTTAAACTCTCAAGATAGGTCTGGTTTTGACCTTTATATTCATAAGATGTACAAAGGCTATAAGGCAATATTTGAGAAAGTACTTTGATTTTTTTCTTCAGTAACCTCATTCTTACAGTGGCAATACACACCACCTTCCCATTCAGCTGATCAGACAACTGTTAACATTACATAATAGACCATTGTTATTAAATAGAAAGATTATATCAATCATAGGAAGGGGCTGAGGGTTTCTAATTAACTTGCCCCTGCTTCTGTTCTTCCATTCAGCAGTTAGCCAAAAAGGATTTCCTTGCATGCAGCACCGAAGTCTGCCTTTTTTCATTCCACTGTGGGTAAGTAGTCTGTTCCAAAAGAAAACAGACATAACAAACTGATGCCAGCCTAACCTGATGATTAACTATATATCCCAAAGGGGACGGAAAGACAGGATTGATAATAGTGACTAAAGTCTCAATGGATGTTCCTCCATGCATCTTCATGCAATCTTCAGTTGGCATTGTGAATGCGTATTGGGTTTACATGGTGACATTTTGGTAGCAGGGAGCAACTGCAGGGATGGTATCTTTGAGAACTGATCGAGAGCTCCCCCCATGTCACCCAGTTCCAGGTGCCTCTGAGGCAGAACCACTACAGATCAAATCTCAGCAAATCAGTGATGTTGGTAATGCCTCTGTAATAAGGGGGATGTGCCCTGAAGGAAAATGTGACCTCGTGAAAAGCCCACATTGGAACAGGCTCCTAGCACAACCTGTGATCCTGAGGGGCTCCATGATGGAGTAGTCCACTCCTTAATGACTACATCCCATGATAAGAACCCACGCAGGGGCAGTTTATGAAGAACTGCACACCCCATTCTGGTGCAGAGGAAGAGCATGGGAAGGAAGAAGTGGCAGAGACAAAGCATTATAGAGTGACCGCAACTCCAATTCACTGTCCTCCCTGCACTAATTGTGAGGAAGAGATACAGAAGTTGGGCACAAAGTTGAGCCTGGAAAGAAGACAGGCATGGAGGAAAGTATTCTTTTAGATTTGCATTTATTTCTCATTATCCTACTCTAATTTGATTGGCAATAGATTAAATTAACTTCCCCAAGTTGAGTCTGCTTTGCAAATGACAGTAACTAGTAAGTGATTTCCCTGTTTAATCATATTTTCTCCCCCTGTTCTGTTGAGGAGCAGGAGTGATAGAACAGCTGTGTGGGCACCTGACAGCCAGCCAAGATTAACCCACCACAGAACGAAACATTTAAAGGAATCACTTCATAGGAAACAAACAAACTAATTAACTACCAGCAGCTCCATTTCCCAATCAAATATCAGAAAAAGGTTTATATTGAGCAGAACATTTCACTATAAAGATCACTCACAAGAGCAACCAAGTGAACTCAGCTGTGGAGGAAAACAAGAAGTCTCTGTGCTAAAAATTCACCAAACAAAAAATACATATCAATTGCTCATAGTGCAGGCACTGGAAACTTCCTGTCAGTGTCTCTGGGTCATATGTGTATGTCTTTTTAAAAGTTCTAGCTCGGGTGTGCATAATAGTTATAGATACAAATAAGAAAATATGTTTGCATTCAAAGAGCACAGGAAACATAATTTAGGCCAATTTTAGGAATTTATAGAAAGTCAAACAGAACTAAAGCACAGATTTGGCCTTTAATTCTAGCTAAAGTTCTAATCAGAGGTGGAGGTAATACTTGAAATTTAGATTATGAGTAGAATCAAAATTTGCTGATGGCTGGAACAGAAGTAACTACTTCTGTTGCAGTTTTTGCACTAGGTACATTCTGTCAACCATTCCTATGGGTAGATCATATTTTCAGAGTGTAAAACAATCCATCTAAAGTCACAGAAATGGCAGGAAAAAATTTAGTGAGATGAAACCTACAATAATTAAGAAAATTGACTTATCTTCTTTTCATAATGAAAATGGATTTACAGTAAAATTGCAGGATAGAAAGAAAATCCATTTAACCTTCTGCAGTTGCATTAATTATTATTTTTTTTCTTCAAAGCTCTTTATTATACTGTTTTTCTCCAACATGTATCCCAAAGCACGTGCACATACCTCCTCACTCCAGATTCTCTCATTCAACAATTGATTCTGTTCATAAAATCATAGAATTATAGAATGGTTCAGACTAGAAGGGACCTTAAAGATCATCTACTTCCAATCCCTCTGTCATGGGCAAGGACATCTCTCACTAGACCAGGTTGTTCAAAGACCCATCCGGCCTGGCCTTGAACATTTTCAGGGATCGGGCATCCACAATGTCTCTAGGCAACCTGTTTGGTAAAGATTTTCTTCCTGATATCTAATCTAAATCTACCCTCTTGCATTTTAAAACTCTTACCCCTCATCCTATCACTACACTCCATAAAGAGTCCCTCCTCATCTCTCCTATAGGCCCCCTTTAGGTACTGGAAGGCTGCTATAAGATGTCCCCAGAGCCTTGTCTTCTACAGGCTGAACAAACCCAACTCTCTCAGCCTGGAGAGGTGCTCCAGCCCTCTGATCATCTTCACGGCCCTCCACTGGACCCATTCCAATAGGTCCGTGTCGTTCCCGTGCTGAGGATTCCAGAGTTATACTCAGTACACCAGCCGGGGTCACACCAGAGCCAGAGTAGAGGGACAGAATCACCCCCCTTGCATGCTGGCCACACTTCTTTTGATGCAGCCCACAATGCAGTTGGCTTTCTGGGTTGCAAGTGCACACTGGTGATCAAGCTTCTTGTTCACCAAAGTCCTTCTCTTCAGTTCTGCCCTCAATCCATTATCTGCCCAACCTGTATTTGTGCCTGGGATTGCCATGTCCCAGGTGCAGGACCTTGCACTTGGCTTGTTTGAACTTCATGAGGTTCACACAGGCAGGCCCACCTCTCAAGCCAGTCCAGGTCCCTCTGGATGGTATCCCTTCCCTCCAGCATGTCAACCATGCCACACAGCTTGATGTCTTTGACAAACTTGCTGAGGGTGCACTCTATCTGACAGACTTTGTCTCTGACAAAGATGTTGAAGAGCACTGGTCCCAGTACTGACCTCTGAGGAACATTACTGGTCACTGGCTTCCACTTGAACATTGAGACATTGACCACAACCCTTCGAGTGCAGCCATCCTGATCCACTGAGTGGTCCATCCATCAAATCCGTGTCTCTCCAGTTTAGAGACCAGGGTGTCATGTGGAACAATGTCGAAGTTACTGAAAGATACTGCTGGACCTGCTAACTTCCTGTCTTAC
Organism: Pedionomus torquatus; assembly: GCA_013398155.1. Taxonomy (NCBI): domain Eukaryota; kingdom Metazoa; phylum Chordata; class Aves; order Charadriiformes; family Pedionomidae; genus Pedionomus; species Pedionomus torquatus. The sequence goes on along the minus strand of VZRU01017034.1, from coordinate 18,415 downwards.
AAACAGCTGAATTCCCTTCTATGATGTTACACTGCTGAGACAATCTCCCCTCCCTGCACACATATTTCAAAGATTACTTTTTTTAAACCACAGCATATATGTCACTCATATTTTTTTAACTGTATTAAAATCTTCCTGAAAAATATGGAAGAATACAAATTAATATTAAATAGAAGCTAACACTACAAAGAAATTGTATTTGTTCTGAACAGAACTGAAATATTTTTATACTTTCTAGTCTTGTAGAGCATAAAAGTACATTATCTCCTATGGATAAATAGGGTACCAGCTTTCATAATCTGCATGGATGAAAAACAGGATTATGTTTAAAAAGACATAATTAAGAGTGAGTTTAAATATGCTCATATTTTCTAATCATTTCAGTGACTTTAACACCCATAGTACCTCTTCACACTAGACTTAGGAAAAGCCAAATTTCAGATGTTTGCTTGTAAAAAGAGATGCAGTGTAGTTTGTTCCAACAGGCCTGACCAAAACAGACTTCATGAAATGAGTATTTGAGTTCATGCTAAAACGTACTTGAGCTTTATGCTGTTCATATGAATGAATATGCATACCAACCGAGTTTTATGTTTGACAGTAAGCTTAGGAAATGTTCCACTCACAGTTTTGCCATGGTTAACAAAATAACACAGCTGTGGTAGATTAAAAGTAAACACTCAGCCCTTTTGCTAAATTTGTTTTGCTTATTTTTGGCTTGGTCTAAAAAGTACAAAAACTCAGAAATGAAAAGATGAAATATTTGCAGGAAGAAAACAGCAACATCATGACCTAAGGAAGGAGGAAGGGAAGAATGGAAGAACATAAAACTAAATAATTAAGTATATCTTAATATGGAGTGATTTAATAAGAACCATACTTAATATAAATTTGGTAACAGTTGCGAGTTATTCCCTCAGCAAACTTATTTAGACTTACAGAAAATATCGTGTAAGGAGTTTCCCAGATATCTGGAACCATTTCAACAGTGTCTCAGAACATAAAGGGCTACAGCAGTTGAGTACAGATGTCATAAATTTTCAGTAGGCTCTGCCATTACAACAGAATTCAAATAACAGACTTCCTACAAGTATTTGACAGCTACAAAAAAAATCCTAGCAAAAAATATTAATTAAAAAAACCTCCAAACCTAAAACAAAAACTGAAACCCAACTATCCCCCAACTCTGGGACATAAATCGTTATTGATTTCAAAATTATCTCAAAATGCAATAGGTAAAAAGATAAGAATGTGAACACTGGCAAACTATTGAAACTTATATATTCCAAAGAATACTTTTAAAGAGGTAAGAATATTTTTAAACTCAAAATAATTGGAAAGTAAAATTTAAAATATATGGCAACAAAAAATAACATATAATCATGTAATTATTTTTTTAACTTCCTTCCATGCAAAATTAACACAATCAGGACCTAGTTTCCTGATCCATCTAAATTTAACAATGAGCAAAATTTAACATATTTAATTTTGCCTTTCAGTTTCTGAAAACAGCTTGATCTTTTATTTCAAAGCAAACCTTTTGCTTATTTTTCTCTTTCTCAATGCACGGTGGTGTGACTAGGGCTGAGATCTGTCAGAAAGGCTGACATCCTACCATTGACATCTTCCACAGTATTTTTGTCACTGTGGATTAGAAAAAACATCAGCAAGTATAATTCATAGGAGCTGTATGTATGTATTCAATGTAGCCCAGCAAATAGCATTTTTGCCATTACTAATGTCCTGGTTTGAGATAAAACAGAACCAATTTTCTGTTTTACAATTTTACTTTTTTCACTAGACCTCTTCTAACTAACTGACCTCTGAAATTAACAGCATATTGTTCAGAAAACTGTTCACTCTCACAGTGATAAGACGTGATTATACCAAGGAACGGTATGTAGAGAGGCCCTTGCTTATACTTATTGCTAAAACAACCAAGGTCAGGTAATTTTTGTCATTTGCCCGTTGGAGGGTCAGAAACGGAAAAGCACAAAGGGGTCACACCTGCAAGGAGGAGCAGACAGGACAGGTGACCCAGAGCTGACCAACAGGGGTATCATGCCCTGTATAAAAGCTGAGGAATCAAAGGGTCAACTCTCCTTTTTTGCTGGCCGACATCCAAGGAGGACCCTGCCTGTTTGTCTGCCTTTGATCCTGATCCGAGTGTTCCTGACTCCAGATCTGGAATCCANCCTGCCTGTTCGTCTGCCTTTGATCCTGATCCCAGTGTTCCTGACTCCAGATCTGGAATCCAGCTCCTGTTGATCACCGAGTCCAGTTTGGGACTTTTTCTGAAGCCTGCTGGTGATGTGGTCATCATCCTGGGAGCTTGATACGGTTTTGTATATAGTGTATACTTCCTTTTTCCCTAAATTTCCTTTATATTATTCATTATATTATTATTACCTATATTTTCATTAAAGTAGTTTAGTTTTTTTCTAAACTCTTGAATCTCTTTAATTTCTTCCTCTCTTCTCTTTTACCCAAAAGTGGGGAGGGGGGGACATCTGTCAATCACGTTTTGGTAAATTTGGCTGAAACCATGACAGTACACTAATAGCAGATAACAGCTTTCTTTCCCTCACTGTCTGAAATTTTAACATGTGTATCATTTATTCTGTGTTTTTAAATGAACAACCAAGATTTTCTGGATAAGGTCAAGGAACAGCTGCAGAATTTGTGCCACTACATACAGCATATAAATATTTGAGTTAAGGAAATAATAAAGCACAGAAAATGAGAAAATGAGGTTTTGTCATTCAAACAACATGATACAGAAAACCTTGTAGTGTTTATAACAATATGAAAATGCTTTCATGATAAGTTCAAGAAGTTATATTTAATGTTTTAGAACATCAAATTGTGATGATTGCCAGCTTTACCAAAAGATACTATATCAATCCACCCAGGGTTCACTCTGGTAAGATGAGACATTGTAGGCATTTAGTGTAAAGAAGCTTTAAGAAGCTTTCTTTTAAAAAAACAAGTAGATAAAATTATCATGGTGTGGTAGCGTGCTCTCCCTGTTCATCTCCTTCTTCCTCAGCCCCTGCCCTACTCTGGCTCCTGCTCAGGCCATGGTCTTCAGTGGTGGTTGTGATAAGTTGCACCTGGACTTTGAGGATGGCTGACAACACATTCCTAACACTTTCTGGAGCGAAGACCTAGATATCTTATTACGAATATAGGTCAATTATCTTACTCTACAAATAATGTACAGCCCAAGAGCCTTTTGAGATCTCTTGTATGGCAACAGGCTGCACATCAGGACCTCCCAGTGGGCAGGGATGCTTCTCAAGGTTACTCCTTAAGGCTGTGAGATTTCTTGCCACAACAGATTCTCAGTAAGCCACTATTCAAAATCTTAGCTGAGTAATATAAAGAATTGATTGCACATAAATAATCCTTTAGACATAAACTGTTGACCACATCTGGGATTGAGCTGCATTTCGTTTCTTCAAACAATACAATATTATATTTTATCTACTGCCATATTTGACAGTACTTCCTCATGGAAATTCTAAACATGCATAGATTTCACCTTGCCCACTAACAGTTTTTGATTAAAGAAATATAAATAGGAAGCTTCTTTGGGCCAGAGAAATGGATCTTAACTCTTGAACTTTGTCCCTGTCTGTGGGATAGAGACTGCATCATCTTTAAAGGAATCTTGACATATTTTTGATAAACTATAAATTGGCTAAATCGGATCATGAGTCCTCAGAAAAAGGATAAAACAACCAACCAACCAACCCTCTCTGACCTCCCAAAGACATTTAACATCTACATTATGAATATTCTAATCACTTGATTAATTTTTTTTTTTCTTCTTCCACACAGGACGTTGTAAGGTTAGAGGGAGAAATGCAAAAATGTAGCTAAACAGTTTCTGAAATGTAATCAGGTTTTCACTCAGTCCTCTCTTTTCCTGGCTAATAAGCTCAGGTGTATAGGAGCAGGCCTTCAAGGCCTCGCTGATCAATTATTGGAGTGTGATGCAGATCACAATATAAGACAGAAATTAGGAGTTAGAATATGGCCCTATAATAAAAAAACAGATGTTGATAGTCCTTTATATAACATTCCAGAGCTGTACAGCTAATTTTTTCTTTTATCACACCTAAACGAGGCCATTACACTCATTTCAGATAAATGATACACATGGAAATAGAATATAGCCATTGCTGCCAGGTGCCTAGCTCTTGAATTTAAAAGCAACTTGTGTCGTATCTTAACTTTATTGCTCTACTTTGACTCACCTGGCATTATCAGAACTTCCGGTACTTTTGGTTTAAAGTGTAGGTATAAAATGTATGGGATTTTAGTACACTGGTATTACACAACTTTTGAACAGTCCTTCATGAAAGGAAAGTGAATTTCTGAACTTCAGTGATGCTTCACGTAGTTTAAGGCCAAACATGATATGAACAATTTTATACACAACACAGCTGTTATGTTTATAACATGATATTAGTGGACCCATGTCATTGCTTCATACCATTGGGTACTTGCTTCTGGGAATTCATTTTATGTGATTCTGAGAATCACATAAAAATACGATGGCATTTACTTGGCATACGAAACCAAAAAGACCCTAGGGGAAAAAACGGGTTTTAATATCTGTCCATACTCATCTAATATCGGCCATTGCTTAGAAATGTCTGCAATGCACCAAGTAGAGCAGCTGCACTGTAGAGATAAATCATATTAGTGAAAATGTCATGGTTTACAAACTGGTCTACAAACATCTTTGCATTGTTCTTTTTTCTCTGAAGCAAAGCCAGAATTTTAAACTTACCTTATTAGTATTGATAGCTGTTATGACCCACACACATTGAGCATTGCTGTCATACTGGAATGGAAAATTGGGTGAGGTGAAAGTGCCACCAGGTCCCTGAAGATTGGATCCACAAGTCTTGACTGCAAAAGGAAAGTTCACTTCTTAATTTACATACAAAATACACATAGCGGATTCATAAACTGAGCTCTAACTTATATTAATTAAGATGTGAAAGATTAAAATAATGTTCACCGAAAATAGAAACAGCTCATGCAAGATAATAGAATATTCATGTTTAGTTATTTTGACAACGTAAAATAGACTTGTGTATGAGCTTGTAATCTTGAAAAAAAAGTGATATATTTGGAGTATAAAGAGTAACCACAGTAGGAGAAGGCACTCTATTAATCTTTAATACAATACTTCAACAAGTAACTTATAACATTATCTTTAGTAATGTCTTGAAAGATAATAACATAAAGATCATTTTTATCACTGTGCATTTTTTGTGTATATGTATTGGTGTATGGCATGTTAACATTTTTTCTGCTGTAACCCCTGAACAACTCATTAAACCAACAACTGAAGCACTGCAATCTTTAGAAGAAATTTGTAAAACTTAGACTTACGTAAATTGTTATTACCTATTCTTAAAGACTACAAAGGGCATTCCTGTATAGATCAAAGTCCATATCCTCATTTACAGTAGGATATCTTAAAAACAAAACAGTATCCTTTTTTACTGTAGGTTGCATCTCACATCACAAATGACAAAAAGGACATAAACTGTGCCCTTTCTGTTTGAGAATGTCATTCTTAAGGCACTAAATTAATAGTCTGCTGAAGTCAGTAAACGTTTTGGTTTTGGTTTCTTGCTATTCATATTTTTGCTGAATGCAGTATTGGTTAACTCTTCCTGTAGGAAGCTGTAGAACTGACAGTCAACTTCAGCTAAACACGACCTTATCCTGTTTCTCCAGTGTTTGTTATGACACTATAAATAAAACACAGAATATAAAGAATTACTGCTTCCTCCCTCTTCTGACATCATCTTGCTTAACTGAAAAAAAAACAAAAAATCACCCTAAGATACCTGAAATTATTATCCAGTTGTATTACACTTTCACAAAGCATGCTTATTTGATCAATACTGAACACAGGAAGAATCAGCTGCTGCTGGATGAAGACTCGTTCCTTCCCCCTTTTAGCCTCCAGAAATAATGTTATTATTTCCACTCAACCTGCACCATTTTAACCCCTCAGAGAAGCAATACTGTGGTGAAGAGTCTGTTCAGAGTCACTCCAGAGGCCTTAAACAAGGACAGATGATGGAGATAACAGAAAGGTTAGGAGGTTTCTGGAGAGTGTCACAGATAACTTCTTGACAGAGCTGGTGAAGGAGCCAACTAGGGAGGGAGCACTGCTGAATCTGCTGTTTATGAACAGAGAAGGACTCATGGGGGGTGTGACTGTTGGAGGCCATCTTGGGCACAGTGACCATGAATTAGTATAGTTCTCAGAGAAGCAAGGACAGGAACCAGTGGGACTGCCATTGTGGACGTCTGGAGCGTAGACTTTGATCTCTTCAAGAGTCTGCTTGAGAGAGTCCCTTGGGAGGCAACCCTGAAGTGCAAAGAATTGCAGGAAGGCTGGACATTTTTCATTGAAAAGTCTTAAAACTGAAGGAGCAGGCTGTCCCTGTGCCTTGTAAACCAAGTTGTTGGGGGAAAAGGCTGGCCTGGCTGACCAAAGAGATAATGTCACAACTCAGGGAAAAAAGGAGAGTTTATGGCTTTTAGAAAAAAGGATGGGCCACTCATGAAGATTACAAAGGTGTTGTAAAAAAAAATTAGAAAGACCAAAGCCCAACTAGGACTTAACCTGTCTTTGGATGTTAAAAACAATAAAAAGCATTTCCATAAATGTATTAGTGACAAGAGGAGGACTTGGGACAATCTACATCCTCTGTGGGATGCGGGAAGTAACATAATGACAAAGGATGAGGCGAAGGCTGAGGTACTTAATGGCGGAAGTGCTCACTGAGCCACTTTCCATCATTTATCAGCAGTCCTGGCAAACTGGGGAGGTCCCAGATGACTGGCATCTAGCAAATGTGATGCCCATCCACAGGATGGGTCAGAAGGATGATGCAGGCCTGTTAGTCTGACCTCAGTCCTGGGAAGGTCATGGAACAGATCGTCCTGAGTGCCATTATGCAGCGCATGAAGGACGCCCAGGTGATCAGGCCCAGCCAGCATGAGTTCATGAGGGGCAGGTCCTGCTTGACGAACCTGATCTCATTCTACGACAAATTGACCTGCTTGGTGGATGAGGGAAAGGCTGTGGATGTTGTTTACCTGGACTTTAGTAAGGCCTTTGATGCAGTCTCCCACAGTATCCTCCTGGTGAAGCTGGCTGCCCATGGCTTGAATGGGAGTACTCTCTACTGAGTTTAAAACTGTCTGGAGGGCCAGGCCCAGAGAACTGTGGTGAATGGAGTTAAATCCAGTTGGTGGCCAGTCACGAGTGGTATCTCACAGGGCTTGGTGTTGGGGCCAGTTCTCTTTAACATCCTTATCAATGATCTGGACAAGGGAATTGGCTGTAGCCTCAGTAAGTTTGCAGATGACACTAACTAGGTGGGAGTGTTGACCTGCTTGAGGGTAGAGAGGCATTGCAGAGAGATCTGGACAGTCTGGATCGATGGGTTGAGGCCAATGGGATAAGGTTCATTAAGGCCAAGTGCTGGGTCCTGCACTTGGGTCACAACAATCCCATGCAGTGCTACAGGCTTGGAGACGAGTGGCTGGAGAGCTGTCTGGCAGAAAAAGACGTGGGGGTGTTGGTTGACAGCCAGTTAAACGTGAGCCTGCAGTGTTCCCAGGTGCAAGAAACCCAACAGCATCCTGGCCTGTATCAACAGCGTGCTGAGTAGAACTTGGGAGGTGATTGTCCCCCTCTACCTGGCACTGGTCNGCCAGTTCTCTTTAACATCCTTATCAATGATCTGGACAAGGGAATTGGCTGTAGCCTCAGTAAGTTTGCAGATGACACTAACTAGGTGGGAGTGTTGACCTGCTTGAGGGTAGAGAGGCATTGCAGAGAGATCTGGACAGTCTGGATCGATGGGTTGAGGCCAATGGGATAAGGTTCATTAAGGCCAAGTGCTGGGTCCTGCACTT
>VZRU01017034.1:0-10375 GCA_013398155.1 Pedionomus torquatus | reverse complement strand
AAAGACATTGAGGTGCTGGAGCACGTCCAGAGAAGGGAAACAAAGCTGGTGAGGGGTCTGGAGAGTAAGCCTTGTGAGGAGAGGCTGAGGGAGCTGGGGTTGTTTAGCCTGAGGAAGAGGAGGTTGAGGGGAGACTTTATTGCTCTCTACAGCTACCTGGGGTTGGTCTCTTCTCCCAAGTCACAGGTGATAGGAAATGACTTCAAGCCACACCAGGGGAGGTTCAGATTGGATATCAGGAAAAGTTTTTTCGCAGAAAGGGTTATTAAGCATTGGAATGGGCTGCCCAGTGAAGTGGTTGAAGCACTATCCCCTGGAGGTATTTAAAAGATGGGTTGACACGCTGCTTAGTGATGTGGTTTAGTGATGGGTCATTGTTTTTCTTTTTTTCATCAGAGTTAGGCTGATGGTTGGACTAGATGATGTCAAAGGTCCCTACCAATGTAGACCATTCTATGATCCTATGATTCTATGAATATTTTATATGATATTTGGAAATATGTAAGCATATAGACACAGATGTCTAACATCTTGAAAATCAAACATTAAAGTTATGCTAACAACTTATGGTCACAGACGCATATTAAACCCACTCAATTGCTTTACTTAACAACAGCAATAACAGTTCACTAAAATGTAAACATGGGACAGACAAAATTTAACCCCTAACACTTTTCATAAAATAGGGACATTACTACACTATTCTAGAAGAAAATTACAACACATTGGTATGTATGATCTACTATTTAGAGTTAATAAGGTTGGTTTTGTTTGGTTGGGTTTTTTTTGTTGTTGTGTTTTTTTTTTTAATTTGAATTCACTAACTTTATTTGAGGAGAAAATTTGAATTTTCTTACAGTACCAGATCTGTTTTCAGATACATTGTAAATACTGAAAAAAGATCATTGATTCAGTTTACACATAAGTGACAAAAACATCTCATAAGATTTCACTGTCCTTTAAGCATGGGATCAGCTCTTGATGTGAGACAGAAATCAGTAAATTGATGGAAAGATTTTGTCATTCCGATACTAAAATCTGCTCTTCGGAAATTTTTATGAGTTTTGCTATTAATTTCAAAGATTCACATGAATTTTATATTTGAGATTAGTATGAAGAAAGAAAAAAACATGATCAGTATGGCAAATAATTTAGCTAGGCAAAGATGACATACATTCAGTTACGAAGCTTGCACAAAAATCTATAGGGTATTCTGTAGTCATAATGTGAGTATGTGAAATTAATATGTGGGAAGAGATAAATATTCTTTATGGAGTATGATTTTTTTTTTCCTGACCTATGTAATATTATAATTTGAATAGCTGAAATTTAACCTCTCTAAATATACTTAATGTATTTAAAATAAATATAGAACTATGGTAGTCAATGGAGCTTTACATATGCATAGGAGAAAAAAATCTGTTTAAAAACAAGTATCATTTTTTATAATTAAAAAGTCTCTGGTGTCAGTAAAGATTTTTTTGCTTTGTAAAATATATGTCCCTGCCTCCTACACTTAAAATGTCTAAGTTCCTGAGGTGTCTACTTCTATATTTCTCTAATTTTCTGAAAGATAGAAATTTATTGTACCTGCCAAGAAAATATGAAACTCACAAAGTTGATGCAAGCCTACATTGTGAAATCTTGAATGAGAATTACACATATGGAAATTTGTCACATAAACTCTGAAGGAGAATAAAATTTAGAGAAAACAATTAAATATGATCCCATATAAAACCTATTAGAGAGAAAATAAAGAAGGTAATTTTATTTTTGAACTCCTTAATACTGAAGGTAGTACAACCAACACTCAAATAAATGGGGGGTTTTGTTGTATAAATATGTATAAGCCTCCATCAAAAAAACCCTACCATACCACTAAAAAAACTGCAAAAGCGTAAGAAGCAATGCATTATTCTGAGAACAAAGATAAAAAAGGGATAGCTTCATTATGAGGAAGATGATTAAAGATATGAAGTCTATTAAAAAATATATAATTGTCATCTGAGCGTGTGCAAAAGGCTCAGCTCTATGTGTAAAACAAGAAAATTCAGCTTGTTAGAGTTCCATGGAAAATTTCCTAAATTAAAAGATAAAGTCAATGAGATATTCAGAATTTAATTGGATTTTCAGAAAGCTATTAGCAAGGCCACTCAGTCAGAAGAGTCTACATAGGAAGAAGTGAAAACCAGTTAAGGAATATGGAAAAGACAGAATAATGAACTTGCTTAGTAACAGAATATTTTTCACTGAATTGATGTAAAGACGTTTTATCACAGTTCTTATGTAGAGAATATAAAACCACCGTAGATATATGTGTGCATATATATTATGCACAGATGTAGAGGATGGATTTGTATATTAATTGTAAATTGCAAATTTAGCGTAGTACACTAAAGTCTTACTGTCTTTAATTTCTGCATTTGCTTAGGTGCAGCTGGGCAGCACCAGGAAGGGCTGTCAGTGCTCTCAGGGTCCGGGGAAAATGTCTTAGCTAACAGCTTCATCACACCAGGTTTCAGCAAAAACTATCTATGTATCACTGCCTACCCAGAACACCTTTTGAAGTGATAACTGAACAGGAAGGGATTTCTTTTAATGATTCAGTTCAGCATAATGAACAAAGCTATTTGTTGTTGGTTTTTTTTTCCTTTTTTCCCCACTATGCTCAAATGTACAAGAATCTGAAGCTAAATGAGGCTGATGATCCAGCTCAGAATAGCATCACTTTGATGAACACTTACAGAGACCCAGAACATACATTTTAAGGCAGACAAGACAGAGATTTTCTGGCTCTGAAGCAAAATTTCAAAATGTGAGCTGAACCAGTAGTCTCTAAAGTGGGTTGCCTGCACCCCAGGGACTGAGCAAGATAACCCACTGGGGTGCAGAAATAAAATACCAGAACTTCCATAGTAAACGTATATAACATAAATATATAAGCAAGCATATACTGGGAAGCTGTGCTTGGAATTTTTTACTGAGAATGGTGCTTGATCAAAAAACTTTGGAGACCATTGAATTAAACATATGACAAAGAAGTTCTATCCCATTCTAAAGAATGTATGAAAAAGATATCATGAACACAGACATTTTTAATGTAGTATTTAAAAAGGCATGGAACTTTTAAATAAAATATTACACCTGAAGTCTACTTGTAGAACTTTCACTGTTTTTAAATATTTTTAAAATATTGTTAAATACTGTATTAGCAAGTCTTTATTGCCAATACTTTATGTAAGAAGCAGATCTAACAGTACCTCCTCTGATTAACCAATGCTCCTATAAACTTACTTAACTGTTTGACTAATCACCATCAAGAAGACGGCGACTTACACCAATAAAGTCCTCAGGCACCAAAAGTGCAAGTTAAGAGAGAATTTAACTGGTAAGGTGGTGGCCATATATTTCCCACAAACACAGGAAATATTGTTTTGCTATATATTTTTCAATGCTATCATGACTGAGATGAATAAATCTGTAGAAACCTCATATCAAAACTTTTTTTTATATTTTAGAAATTGCACACCCTCTGACAGATTCAATTCAGTAGCTATGTTCAGAGCACTTTCAACACATCAAAAGTACTTGTGTTTAAAGGCTGGTCTCAATGGCAAAAGAAAAAGCTGATTTTGCACTCTATCTTAAAATTTTATCACATAAGAAAAAAGTGACAAGGATTTTACCCCAAAAAACATGCTGTTTGGTAGCATGTAATAGAAAAAGCACACTGAAAAGTATCAAGTTTGTATTAGAAAAATACGATACAGAAGGAAGATTTTTTTGCTAGAATACTCTATTGTTTTTCTAGGGCAGCTCCTTTTGGTAGCAAACCTGAATTAATTACACTATTAATTCTTGTATTTCTCTTGAGATTTTTGGACATTTGTTTTGGTCTGTAGGACACACAAGAACACTGCAGCAAGACCTATTAATTAAGTGCCTCCAAATGGTAATTCTTTCTGTAGTGCACCCTCCATACAACAGGCAAATCTCTGCCAATCTGAAAAAGAATGCGATGACTAGTCACTATGGCACAATTTATTATCACTCTTCAGAAGAAAAACTTACAATTTGTGAAGAGATACTAACTGAGTTATCTGAAGTAAAAGCTTGAGATGTAGGCCACAAGAGATTAAAGGGCATTCAACTGGCAAGATGTATTCATTTCTATGCAAGTTATGCACAGACTAAACAAACTGTACAGAAATAATAATTGTATGCAAGTAATGCTCTTGTGTTGTTAATACGTTGAACTCAAGAGGTTAATGTCAACATAATGCTTTTTCCTCTCATTAGTATCAAGTAATAAGGAATTTTAGCTGAGTCATTAAAGAGTGAATTTTTATAAGATTGGAAGACATCAGAGTGCCAATATATATAGTTCTAATCTGAAAATAAATGACTAAAATATGTATTTCAGAAAATACTTCCTCTGGAATTGTTTGCAATCTCTGCTAGTTCTTAAGTTCTAGACAGAATTAGGCTTTGAGTAAGTTTGTTGGAGAGATTTTTTGTTTATTTCAAACTTGTACCATTTACCTTCCCTGTGAATTTTTTGAGATGGAAATTTGAAGACAAATGTAAAAGAGCAGACATAAACCCCCTTGACTACAAGGGATGAGGATTTCACTAACTGCCTATCTGCATGTTTGAACAGCTCTTCACTACTTGTCTCAGTACTATATATTAGACGGATGAGATTTTTACTGAAATTAAATGCTGCAGATGTGATATTTTCATCTAACAATGTCACATTATACTGTCAGTCAAAGATGAGGTGACAGAAAAAGAAGGAAAAAACAGGACATAAAAGGACTTAATGAGGTAAAAAAAATAGGGTACATTTTGAACAAGCTTCCCACATTTTTCTTTTAGGAAAATAAAACCAACCAAACACTTTTACTAACACAAATTAGGATAGAAATCTGAGCTATCACCACAGAGTTAACACTGAGCATCAACTTTTTAGAAAAAAATAATATGGCAATCAAATATTATTGTTTTACAAAGCAGGAGGAAAAGATTTTTGGAGAAGAAAACAATAACAATTTTAAAGTTTGCCCAAAAGGTTAGAAGTAAATTTAGGCAAATTTTCTAGTTCTGTGGGAAGATAATTACAGCAGAATCTTCCAGCTTTACTGAGAAGAAACAGCTATTACTGTTAATGCTGGTAAAGACACAGGACAACTTGCAACTTTTTTTCATGGAACTGCGCCTGTAAGTATTGAAATTTCTTAAACTACACCACCTTCTTTAAAGATGTTCTGTATTTCAGCTTCAAAAACATCTAGCCAAGTTATTGGAGTGTATGTCATTCCCTCTATACAAGGATAGGATTCCTTAGCCTTCTTCCTTTATGTCTTAAAAAAAAAAAGGTGATGTTTGTTACTTTATGTTAGAAGGTGAACAGTCAAATAGCTGTATACTTCATATATTTTTCTACAGCAAAGGATTCTCCTGCCAAGTTGGCACATCTGTGCAGACTTTTTGTGTAACATTTCTGTCTCAGTTCTCATTTCCCATATACTCTCAGCTACCCAAGGTTCAGATCTTTATTCTTTCTTTTTCACACTTTAACAAGACAATACTCTAATCCACAAGTATTTTGTTGTTGTTGTTGTTAATTAATAGTTTTGATTATTGAGTTTCAAGATTTCTTTTGGTTCTCATAGGTGCTCAGGTCTTCTGGACGTGAGATCAAGTATTTAGATGAAGAGCAGGTTGCTACATCTATTTGCTTTAATCTTCTTTACAAAGATTACTATACATTTAATTACTTCTCTAATTTTTTCCATATTTTTTTGTATAGCATTTCTTTAGATGATGCTCTGGAAACCAGAATAACCAGAATAGTTAATAAGCAGGACTAAAATAAGTAATGATAAGATCACATAGGACAATGTACATACTGGTAAAAGTTTACATACATTACTAGGCATATGAAGCTAGACAACATCTAGAAAAGAGGATTTTATTACATTTAAAAGCCCAATAGAGCAATCTAATATGGTAGCAGGGGAGAATCCTGAACTGGGGAAAACTCAGAGGGAGCCAAGAGAGCTGCCAGGAGTCTGCAGCCCACACAAGAGCAGCTGATGAGACCTGGACTGGGCCGTGAACAACGGAGCCAAGCGCTCCCCATGTATAAAAGAAATCCCTAAGTAGTGCTAGTGAGCAGGAGTGCTTCAAACAGAGTGTGATACGGCAAATCAGCAGGGTCCTGGCGCAGCAGTTTGCATGGCAGTTCATGAATGAAGAGTGTGCCAGAAGGGTGCTGTAGCTCTGCCAGCTTGACCAGCAATGGTTCTACCCATGGCCTCTCTAAGTTCTGCACCCACCACAACTGACACAGCTTCCCAGACAGAGCTCTTGTGGGAAGATGCTGCCACCCAGGTGTCAGGCTGCAGGATGGGCCCTGCTTTTATACCAGGAGCAGATGGCAGAAGTGAGGTAGGAGTTGAGCCCGGGCAGAAGAACCGCTCTGCTAGTGTCAGAGCTCTGGGAGGAGATGAATAGGTTGAAGAGTATCAGGGAGTATGAGAGACACACTACTGGAATAGCACCCTGCCTTCCCTGAACAGGCCCAAAAGGCAGATACATGGTAGAAGGGTTTCCTGTTCTCTCTCTGCCTGGCTGAACACAGTGACTTAAGGAGGCAAAGGTGTCAGGTTGTTGCCTGGCACAGCAGGAACCTCTCCATGACTGCCCCACCTTCCCAGGTGCCCTTGCATAATCTGTATAAGGCTCTGCAAGTGGAACAGTACAATGACAAGGATGACGGTTCATCTAGGTTGGAAGAGTTGTCAAGGTTAAGTGGGTTTATGCCCTGTGTCAAGACTGCTTTCCTTAAAAAAAAAAAAAAAAGATATGTATTACTCTCTCCTGAGAGGAATGGAAGGCCCAATATGCAGACTGGACCCACTTCTTAAGGAAGTCTGGTGCCTCCACGGGGCCTGGCTTAACGTGAAGAGAAAGCTTCCTACCCTGATACAGCCCTTGGACTAATATCCATTACTGATTTGTCAGGCAGGCAGTGATCAAGTTGCAACAAGAAGTTCAAGGGCAAGCAAGAGAGACTTTAGGGCCTTGGGATAACTGGTTAAGGGATCAGGAGCACAAGTGCATTTTTTTCTTTGTCCTTCCATACCATACCATATTTGAGTAAAAAGGTTTTCACATCTACCAAGACCTCTACTTAAAGATTTAAAACTAGTTTATAAAGACTATTTATTTGTTTCATAACAGCTCTGTGAGGTGGAAAGACATGTAACTGTAGGAGAATTTATATCCCCACTTAAAAAAATTATTGACTGTTTTCAGGTCATCTAAATTTTGGTTGAGTTCTTTAATCCTTCTTTATTCTTTACTGAGCACCTCTATATGCCTAACATTAGACAATAAAAAGCACAAGGACAAGTACACTTTAAGACATTTAACAATACCTTGGGTGACACAATAGTTGAATGGCAAGCCCGGAATTCCTCATTCTAGTCTCTTTCTTTAATTATTAGGTCACTCATTGTTTGGCACTGCTTGGAGATGCTATATTTCCAGGAGGATCTCTGATTAAAGCATCTCTGTGTCTCTAAATAATCTCTAGAGCTACAGAAAATATCCATTAGATATCAAGTACCTATCCTAACTGCTATCCTATCTAGCTCCTGCAGCATATCACTTGTATTTTGCCTAGACTAAGTCTTTAAACTTGACTATTCAAGGAGAATATATCTTCCTCCCTGCAAATACAAACATAACTTTGCCATACCCAAGCATATCATATAATGGCATGTAGTTCCTGGACTAATACTTTGATGAATATTGACAAAGTATCAATGACAAGCAGGGAAAATAAATTTCTGGCATTAACATGCAAAATATTAAATTTTAATTTTAATATTTTTTTACCAGTTTTTGCAGAGTAGAGACACAAGAATGTCTCATGTGAAGCAGAGTGGAACAGATTAATTTCTCTTTATGGGTGATCTAGGCTCCTAATTATGAATTTTTAAATTCTATTATCTTAGTTATTTTATATGGCTTTTTTTTTTCAATTACAATCTTTTTCCTAAAGAAATTTTCAGTTACAAACCATTTATATCACTTGCACGTGTTACTGTATGCACATATGTGGAAAGCCAAGCCTGTTTGAAACAGTCATATGTCCACTTCTGAAGGAGACATACTTTCTAACTTTGGAACAATCTTCCTGTAACTCCATTAATTTTCATTCTGCCACAGTTGCTTGTACCTTAAATGGTGATAATAAAAAATTTCTCGTTTCTTTATGACTTTTTTGTTTGTTTGCTGTTTTTTTTTTTTTTTACCTTCTAAGCCATGCTTGAATCCTGAGGAGCTTTAACAACACCACATCAAATAAAGAAAAAACAAACAAACAAAACACTCCCAATATTTTAAATATTTGCTTAATACTATTCAGTATTAACTATTGAATAATAAAATAATTATGTGGACATTATGAAATAATATATTATAATATATAGCCATGACCTCTGATCCATAATATTTTGAGCTTTCCAGTAATGTGAACTTAATTATCTAGCTCCATGTTGAAACCTAATTCTTATGTGGTACTTTCCAGACCTTAAAGGCATTTATAAAGAATTTTAACAACTCAATTCTCATTTTTCTCTTTGCCCAACTACACATATCTGAGCATATAAACCAGGCCTCCTAGGTAGTAAGTACTGTAACAGTCCATATTGCTTAGTAAAAACCTTGTTCCTGCCTGGCTGCAGAAGTCATTAAATTTAATTTGATATATTTTTAAAGTTTTACAACCACCTGTGTATAGAAGATATATTCTCACTGCTTCATGAGTGTTTATTTTGACACGTCTTTAAGAAGTATTAAAAAGCTGCTCAAGTTATATTTCGTTATGTTATATTCATATTTTATTATGTTATATTCCCATTTAAAATATATTCTTCAAGTGATGGCACAATACCAGAATGATTCAGTCTTTGTATTTAAGACATCATTTATATGTTTCACCTCTATGAGATGTTATTTAAACTTATGTTTGCCTAATATTACACTGAGATATGGTATTTGTGTTAATATGCAGGAAGGAGCAGATACAGATTTTTTTTACAGATAGTTTTCCCTAGTCTTAATTAAGTTAGTCACAATGTGCAAACCATAAACTAACAGTAATGAGTTTTGGTGAACATTGTTTTAAAATAAATGTGAAATACTGAGGTTTTGAGGGGTCTTCTCAGATTTTCCTTATTAGTAGCATTATATATATGCACAATTACCTATCATTCCAGTTGAAAAGGGAATATTTTAATGTTGCACCTCATTAGTTAAGACACTGGGTTATATTTAAGTTACTTGATAATAATCTTCAAAGTCCTTTTGCAGTATTACATAATAATTTTCTTTACCTTAACAGAAAAGTCCGATGCATAACATTATGAATATTCAAGGACATTAGTCATATCTATGTTTAAAAGCCTGACGATAGCAATTTTTGATTAGTTGATTTTATATAAAACTATTTTCTTTTCTCAAAAGAGCTCAATTTTTCTGGCCAACAGAAATACTAATATGTTGCTAAAATATTTCAGTTATGTTAGTTCTGTATTAGCAGTTTCAATTATAAACATGACTCTAAGCAAATTTAAATTCATAAATTATCAAGTAGTACAGGCTTTTGCCATTTGAGATTTAAGCATACACTTTGCTATTCTTCATTCCTTGGTTAGGAAAAATACAACTCTTCTCCAATTCTGTACTGCTTATTTAATTTTGGGTTTAGTTCTGAAGGAGAATGTAGGATATCACATCCTAATTTTATTTCATGTGAGCCAAGACTTTAACGTGCAAGTAGAAGAAATGACAAATGAAAAAAAAAAAAGAAAAAAAAAGAAAGAAAAATGCTTAAAAGAGGACAGCTTTTTACTTGTGAAGAGGCCAAAATAGTTTAAGCAACTTGACATGGTCAATAATATGAAAATCAATTCTGTTGAAAACTTAGTATAGAAGTATTTAATTTGTAGACATTTCCAACAGAGAGAAAATAACCAGTACAATCAATACTGTCTTGGCACTTAGCCAGGCTTTGAGGGAGACGGTAATTCCTTGTTGTGGTAGGAAAACAAAAAAGCCTTCTTATTTTTTCTGCAGATCTTTATTAAGGACTTTTTCCTATGCTAACCACCTTCTGAGAATGGTAAAAGGATCAGATAATATCATAGAATGTATCAGTCTTTCAGTTCCTTTGCCACTCTTCTGCCAGATAACTAGTTTTGTAGTACTGTAAAATCCAGTACTGTCAAAGCAATATATGGGACCATAATCCCCTATAGCAGATGGCAAAATGTTGTCTTTCAGCCTCTCTTCATCCTTT
>VZRU01017032.1:177728-197643 GCA_013398155.1 Pedionomus torquatus | reverse complement strand
TTCTTTTTTTTTTTTTTTTTTTTTTTTTTTTTTTTTTTTCAGAAAGCTACTTCATGTTGCAAAGATCATCAGATGAAATGAATGCAGCCCAGCTGGGATTTGCTGGAAATGTGTTCAGCTTGGCAACACCTCTCACAGAGTGGCTGGGTCCCTAAAAGCTTTGTTTAAAATGATGAAATGAAAACAAAGGAGACATAATTAGCTGGTGTGTAATAATAGACAAGGCTTGTATCCAGCTACTGTAAAAGTCATTTAATGAAGGGTAATCTGGACATAAGCCCGCACACTATAGCTGTAAAATATTTAAGCTTTTTAATGAGAGGGAAAATGGAGAGAAGGGTTTGCTAACGTGATTAGGAAAAATGCCTTTCATAACCATTTTTACAGGGGCTTGCAATTCCTACACTGGGGTTTGTAGCTTTCTTGAAGCCAAAGCAGCAATAAAACTTTTATGCCGCACCAACACTTAAAAGCTACATACATCACGTTGGTTTTATATGTCTGAGTGGGAACATCAGCGTACTGCTTTTTATATCTGCAAAGGGCTGCACTGGCTATTGAGTAGCATCTCCAGTTTTTTCCACTTACCTTAGATTGTAGAGTGCTTGTGGATGAGCAATCATTAATCTTGAGCTGCAGTAAAAGTTGCTTTCAGTGATGTTCTTTCTCATCTCCCCCTCCTTGTTCTGTTTTTCTTCTCTGTGTTCCTTCTCCTCATTTCTCCTTCCTGGAAAAATCCCCTTTCTCATACTGCTTGTACCTGCCACTATTGGAACCAGCACAAATGCTGCTTGGTCTGAGGTGGACCAGCTGCTTTAGTGTGATAAATGCATAGCATTATTTTTAGTCCATTCACAGGTTACTAGGAAAAATGCAGGAATCAGCTGAGGGTTTTGCATGATGGGACATTCAAAAATGATGAAATAAACATTATTGTACCCCTGTGCAACATAGAATCATAGAATGGTTTTGGTTGGAAAGGACCTTAAAGATCATTGAGTTCCAACCCTCATGCCATGGGCAAGGACACCTTCCGCTAAATTACATTGCTCAAAGCCCCATCCAGCCGGGCCTTGAATGCTTCCAGGGTTGGGGCATCCGCATTTAGAGGTGAAATCCAGTATGATTACAGTGTTTACCTAGCTTGAGTGCAAATGTGTTTAAGATTTTGTCACCTAATCCTGGGAAAGATGGGTAATCCTGTCCTGCTCCTGCAAGAGATACCTTGCTTCTCTCTGATCAATGGAGAAAGACCTGTCTTTTAAATACCATCCCTGGAGGTATTGAAAAGATGGGTTAACGTAGAGCTTAGTGACGTAGAGCTTAGTGACATGGTTTAGTGATGGTTTCTTATCACAGTTAGGTTGATGGTTGGGACAGATGATCTTAAAGATCTCTTCTGACCCAGACAATTCTATGATTCTGTGAGAAAGATGGATATCTGGGAGAAGTGGACACCTCTGGAAACCTTTTGGGTTAGACACATTCCTCTCTTCATTCAAAAAACTGGTACACCAGATTTCCCAGATTTCTAAGTTACAGGAGCAGTTGAGAAGGGTCACGTGATGCTGAGACAGTGTGTTATGCATGGCTGTTTAATGGGCAGAATGATGGAGACAGACTGGTTTCCACCCTAAACATCTCTCTGCATGAAGTTGGATGCCCATGGGCAATAGAATACATGCTGGTAGAGCTGTCCCAGTAGTCCCCTGGGCCAGTGACTGGGAGGAAGGAGGGCTTGGTGATGGGGAGGAGCCGCTGAGCAGTGACTGGGAGTTTTGCCACGCTGAAAGTTTTCAAGGTGGAAGTAAGAAAGTCCTGGGAGTTCACGTGTCCCCATAATGCTAAACACCTCCTGGGCACTGCTTGCCTGGCTGGCTCATATGCTGTGCCATTGTTCAGCTGGCTTCATCTGTGATCTGCCCCTTGTTACCTAGCTGCCTGTTTTCAAGGGCTCCATGGATTGCATGCATTGTCAGTACAGCCAATTAGGGTAATTGTTGCCTTTATTTCAGTGTTATCTCACAGAAATAACATGCTCATAGACACAGCTTTCTTACTCCTTCAAAGTCATCACTGTGCCATCAGAATTTTAGCTCAAAGGTTTTGCTTAAGCATATAAATAATATTTGTAGGTATGTCCCTCACATTCTTGCAAATTTTTCGTTTAAGCTTCCATGTAAGAATGGAGACAATAAATATTCATGCATTTCTTCCTACCTTGATATGCTAATTCTGGTGTGAATGGTAATCAAGAAGCAGCTGAAAAAGATGACTCGATTCTGGTATTATTTATGAATCCTGCACTGAAGTATTGGACTGGGTGTGTGTGACAATGCCAGTTAAGGGCGATTTAACGTGAATAATTCTCTGGAGATATCTTCTTTGCTTTCTCCATTGTATAAAATAATTTAAGATTACTGATTTCCCTATTTATTACCTCAGTGAGTTGTCTCAAGTTAGGTGAAATTGGTTTTTTCTTTCCCAGCTCCTAAATAAGGGGCTGAACTCAAGTGCTTCAAGTTGTGCACCTAATGGTCCAATTAACTTCAATGAGTTAGTTAAAGAAAGCCTAAATGCTTGTAAGAGTGGTGTTTCTTTCAAAGTTACTAGCTTTATAGTACAAACCTAAGAGTTCATTTCCAAGCAAGGTGGATGGATGTTTAAATCAGAGTCACAAAAATACTTTCATAATATTAGAGAATTAAAGATATGCCTAAAATGAATCTCAGACACTAAGACACCCAGACTTTGTTTCGGAAAGATTCATATTTGAAAAAGCTGGGACAGAAACCTGGATTTTGTCACTCATCTTGAGCAGAGATCCAAGCAGATGCACTGTACTTGATATCAGCGAAATGAGTGGAAGTTTCAATTTAAATTTTGCATTGGGATTCTGAAGGATGGATTCATGTTTACACAGAACATTAGTGTGAAAATACAGAGTTATAAGTGTTTCTCAGCCAATTATTTGTACAGGCTGGAGATCTCTGCTTATAGAGTTCAGCGGTGTCGGGGAACTGCTTTCATCAGCACCAGAACCTAACCAAGTTAGAAAAGTAGCAGTGGCTCAAATCAGACCAGTCAGACTAAACTAACCTCCATGATAAATGCTTGAAGGAAAGATCAAAGTCAGCTTGAGTTACCTGTAAGTTGATAACTCTTATCAGCATATGTAAACTCTGTCATGTACATGTTTGCCAGAAGAGGTGTCATACAAGTGGTCTGAATTATTTTTTTTATTTTTTCACTTTTCAATAAATGTGTAAATAAAAGGAAGGATTGGAAAAACATGTAACCCCACTATAGCCAATTTCACAACCTGTTCTCCATTCTTAATGAGTATGAAATTATGTCTGTCATGTTGACAAATCTTGATGGCTGAAAGATCAAATGACCTTTGAATGTAAGGGGTTAAAAAGACCAGATGCTCAAAATTGAGTTAATTGTAGATTCATAGTCCTTAAAGCTAAAAGCTGAAAGACTGAGCATTGTCTTTTTTCATTTGATGTTGCAGGTCACTGAGGTTACATCTAACTATGTGAAGGCCCTATGAATATGAAGACTTCTTCCTTTTCATCTAGCTGCTTGGTAGCAGAATAACTCATTGCAGATATAAATTACAATTTTCTTTTCAAATGTCTGGAAAGACAAGAAGGGCTAAATTTAAAACCCTGATTCAAATATGCCCAGTTTCAAGCTCTTTAACATGGGAACTGTGGGGATTGTATTTAACTGGTGGTAGATGGCACTCAATTAAATAATATCAATTTGGCTCAGGAGCTGCAGCAGCACCAGATGTACCCATAAACTGTAAACATCCTCTTTATTCTGTTTCCCCATCAGTGCTGTGTAGGTTAAGGAAGAATATTTGCCTTTGTAAGCGGTCAAAAATTGTCCAGTCCATAAAATGAGAAAAGTTAGTAAATACAATGTGAAACATATAATATAAATAAATAAAACTTCTCCATGCTCTCCCTAAAAGGCTTACAGTAAACATATCATTATAGTTTTCAAACAGTCTTTGCTGTCTGGGAGATCGGTTGTTTTTCTGATTGATTTTATCATGGGGAGGGTTTTTTTTTTGCCAAATTTGACACATGATATTTGTCCTGGGCCTGGGTTAGCTGGACCCAAATGATGAAGATGATGGAGGCTGCAGAATGCAAACCTGGTTTTGTGCTTGCTGTTGAGCAGTCCTAAGGAAAGTGATACACACTGCATGAGAGATTTATTCAGTCTCATTACTGCTATTTCACCCTGCTACAAGGAGGGCCTGAGTGGGGAGGACTCTGAGAATGCGAGAGTTTGATATTTCTTGGTAAGGATGTGCAGAGACAATAGAAGGAAGAGTGGGACCTCTGCCAGAGGTGTCCGGGGGAGAAAGCAGGTCATTGATGCCTTCTATCAAAATGACATCTCCCAGTAGGAGTTTCTCATCAGGGACTGCTTGAGAGCAATGGAAAGGTAGTCAATTTTGTTGGTGATTGGACCGGTCAGAATTATTGGCATTATATTTGTTGCACCCTGCCTGCCATACTGGAGTATGACCTGCTGGTGGGAAATGTACTGTACAAAGACAGAGGCACTGCTGGCATGGTAGGAGTCCTGCAGAAGTCTAGAGGCGTCAGGAAAGCACTGACAGCCTGTGCTTTTCAGATTTGGTAACCAGCTGATGCATGGGTTGTTTAGCTGTGCTATGAGGGTAGCAGGCCTTTACATGCTGCTTTCTAATGGTGAAGCTAGTTTAATGTATGCCTCATATATTGGTTTGTCTCACTGCTGCTAGAAGTTTGAATCTGTTTTTATTACTTTTATTGTTTTAGAAAGAGGATTGTAAGAATTACTTTTGTTTCAGCAAAACATATCTCTCTTAGACTTAGAGATGCTATTTTTGCCCTGGCTGGCCCTCAGATCCAGGTGAAAATCACATATGTTCCTGGTTGGTTACCATTTGTGGAACCTGCTCTGATCTTGTAGACTAAGGCTGAGGGGGCTTAACAGAGCAGGACCAAGAGGGGAACTTGGCGGATGGGGCACTAAGGAGCTAAGTTGCCTCCACACATCCAACTTCATTTAACTTTTCAGCACATCTCTTAGACCTTGGTGCTCTAGGGCTATTCCCTGCTGTAGGTTATACCTTGCATTGGTCTTACCTAAATGTAACTGTCTAAAAGTTAGGTGTCTGGCCTTAAATAGTCAGACAGCTTTCCTCTAGACTTCACTGCCAGTGGGAGGGTCAGACTTCAGAGAGTCTTGACCCTCTCTGAACCATCTCGCGATTCTGTTCTTAATAAAAGGGTTTGTTGGCTGTGTCATTTATAGTTACCAGAGCCTGAGCCTCAGCTTTGCTACCTGCATTGACCAGACTCAAAAGATGTACTGTCCAACACTGAAACACAAGAGTCATGGCTGAGGATGGACTCAGAGGTGGTTCACTGCCATTCTCATTTCAGGGAGCCGTAGCACAGATGGAATTCAATGTATAAACATTTTTTCTTAAATGTAATTCAAGCGTGTATATTTAAAGTGCTTTCCAGAGTCTGGCCTCATTGCTGTCTTCATGGGAAATTTTTACACTGCAACTGTTTTCTCCCTAGACACAAAAGGAATGGGTTCTCTGTAACATATGATGACACGTTTTGCTAGAGGGACAGAAATAAGTGTTTTACTGAAAAAGACCCTGTTAAACAACATCCATCTTCCTCTTTGCAAATTGGGCAGTTATTTTTAAGTTATTTCTATGAATATCCCTGCTATAATGTATTTTCTTTTGCATTTAAACTTGATCAGTAGCTCTTCATTAGTGCTGTTAGATCCTTAGGAAGCGCAATCCATTGTACTAACTGTCTGGGATGCCAGATACAGAAGTTGGCACAGAATGAAACTCAGATGGTCACTATTTGCTTACTGCACAGCCTGCCAGGAGTGGGATTCTCCAGGAATATATGAGTTGTTTAACCCATCTTTAAAAAGGAAAGCATCTTTTCTCAAGCATTTTCAGTGGTCATGCCTGTTCTCCTCTGGTCAAGTGAACATTTCTTTTTCATTTTGTCAGGAGTGTGACTAAGTGTGCTTCTTTTGCAAATGTTCATGGGCCCTTTTAAAGCCTCTGCTAAAATGCCTTATTCCTGGTCACGAGGGGTTGTACATTTTTATAGAAAGTCACTGGATTTTTAGGTGCTGAATATTGCTAGATTTCAGCATTTACCGGTGCTGGAATTTTTGAGTGCTTCAGTTTGAAAGAAATACAGAACTTTGATATAGGCACCAAGAAAAGGATTTATTTCACCTCTAAAAGCCAGATGTTTGGTTGAAACTGTTGTCTTCCACTCTAATTAACACAAGGAGAGTCATATCCCAGATCTTTCTAAGATGTTTACCTTAGCATCATGTAAATCACTCTTTGGAATTACCTTTCTCTCTACTAATGTTAGAGATGAATCCCAGCCCTGCTTCCCCTTGCAGGAAGTTGGATTGCACCCAAGCTGGATGTTGACATAGAAATAAGGCATCTAAATATCTTTATGGAACTAGGTTTAAACTGGAAAATTTTGTTTGATGATATTTGTGTCTGCTTATAAGTTCACAAATATCATCTTGCCTTTTATTTTCACAGGGCAGAGGAGAAAAATCTCTGCACAAATCCTTTCCTCAGAAAAATACTACGATCTGCTGAACAACAGTCATTGTGTTCTAAATCTTTATAGCCTCAGTTCTAGTCTTTAAAGTATATTTAGAATAGCATATTTAGCTGTATTTTTCTCTTGCCTTTAGAATGCCAGACACACCAATAGAACTATATGAATAATAAATTATAATACTGTTTATCATCTAAATTATTATCATTTAGAATTTTTCTCTCAAGTGTTTCTTCTAGAAATCTATTCAGCCCTCCCTGATGACACATTTGGATGAACATTTTTCAACTGTGAATGCCTAAAGTTAGTCATCTAAATCTATATTTAGGCAAAAAAATGAATGACCTGATTTTCAGATTTGCTGATTACTTATTTTGACACATTAATATTAACTTAATAGCTTAGCTGTAGGTGCCAAAAGTCTTATGAATATTTTTTTTTTCCTGTGTGCAACTTGTCCATCAAACTGCAGAACACATGCAGAAATAAATAACTAATGAATGATGACAATATGCCATATAAAAACAATGTTACATTGATTCATTTATTTGTTTACATGGTTGGGCAGGCTAATTTTATGCACAAAGTCCACGATGAAAGCTGATTTGTAGTGATTTGAACAGAAAAAGCATATATTTCTCCCATTTCATATCAAGACAATGCTGAATTCTCTGTGAAGAAAGCACATCCTCTGGTTGTTTGTTGCATGCCAAAGAGAAATATAATCTGAAGACATTTTGCTCATTCTATCAGAAAAGCAAACTTAGCTTTTCCTGATGACTTTCATTATGCTAAAAATTGAGAAAAAACTGGATAACACACAATAAATTGATGCACATTGTAAAACAAAAGCCTTTCAGAAATCATTAAGAGCCATATGTTCATTTTAGAGATATGTAGTGCTACTTTGAAATACGGCTTCCTTGTTGTTTAAAGACCCGATTCATCAAAGCTCTTGGCTACATACATTAATGGGTCATAAGCGTTTGCCTAAGGGCCTTGCTGAAAAGGGGTCTAATAGCCCAATTTGCTATACCTTGTCTAGGGGAGTTTGAGAAGGTCCCTTAACTACTTTGAGGATGCCCAAAGATGGAAATGGCCTCAAGTTGCTCCAAGGGAGGTTTAGATTGTATATTAGGAAAAACTTTTACACTGAAAGCGTTATTGAGCATTCCCTTTGCCCGGGGAAGTGGTGGAATCATCATCTCTGGATGTATTCAAAAGATGAGTAGATACAGTGCTTAGGGATATGGTTTAGTGATGGTTTTGTCAGTGTTAGGTTGATGGTTGAACTCGATGATCTTAAATGTCCCTTCCAACCTAGACAATTCTATGATTCTATGATTCTACTTGGAGAATAAAGACTGTTGTACTCTAGTGTGGGTGGTGAGATCCAAATTTTAGAGATAAGGATAATAAATACACTTTGTTTAGAGTGTTGTCCTATTCTCTGTTTTTACACTGAATTTTTCTTGATACACACAAGGGCTTTTTGGAAAGAAAGAGATGAAATGAGGATCAGCTGCTAGGTTTCCTCATCTTCAGGAGTCGGTCTCTAGGCAGTGATCCAACAGTGGGGAGATTCCTAGAAGCCACAAGGGCAGTGGGTGCAGGATCCCACCTACTGCACTTAATTTGCTTGCAAAAACCGCAAGGAGAATGGCTTGAATAAAAGCAAGCTGAGTGAGAACTGCACGGCTCCACCTGACATTATATTGACAGCAGGTGGTAAATGTGGATGGAAGTGCCTGACTATTGCTGAATAAAGCACAGAGTCCCTTCAGCATCAGCAGCTGTGTGATCGCTGGGGAGTTGTTTGGTTACATGTGGTTTTTTCACATCTGTCATTTTAACTAAATTGGTGGTCTAAATGAATAGTGTCATGCACAGGAACATTACATGGATTTATGACAGCTGAAACGTATAGCACCTGGAGGATTTGGGGTCCGTGAAGCAGTGAATGGATTTCAGAAAGGCATGATTTTCATCTGTGTAGATATAAGCTTGATCCATTATTCATCATGCTATGCAAAAGAGAATTGCACATTGGGTTCGCAGGGCAGTCTTCTGGCATTTCAGAAAGAAGAAAAAGGAAGTTAAGAAAAAGATTTATATGTTTATGTTGCTGCTATTTATGATGTGAGCGAAAGACGTCCAATTTCCTCCTAATTAGATTATAACAGGTGCAAGCAAATCCAACAGAAGGGAAGCTGTTTGTATAATATCTATAAGGCATTTGGTATGACTGTAGCAGGGAAATGGGAAGCATCTCTCAGCTTTTCCCCTCCTATTATCTGACACCTGCCATGTGCTCTGCCACCAGATAGCAGAGGTACTGGCCTGGTGGCTTCACCCTCGCTCAGGCGGAGCTGAGTTCAGTTGAACCAACTGGGGAAGTAAGTGTCAGTCCCCTTTTGAGACTCATTTCACTCCATGCCTTGCTCTTCTCAAAACTGTGTTGCCTCAGGTGTTCCCAATCCCTCCCCTGCACACCCTGTTTCACTTAGTCTCAAGTCCATTGCTGTTACCCATGTGGGGGGCATTGTGGTCCGTGCCACTTCTCTACTGCTGGTCTTGCCTCATGATCTACTTCACCATCCCCCCCATACAAAGGGTCAGTAAGCAAAGGTCAGCACATCCTACATGCAAACATCGTGTTCTCAAGCTGTTTAAGCTGAGATGCTGAAATGTGAGCAGAGGTGTCCTGGGGAGTGTCACAATTTTTGCTGTATTGCTGCATGGTATCAGCAGAGTGACATGGTGGACAGTTGGAGGTAGGAACCTCCCAAAGTGTCTGGTCAAGAAAGGCCAGAACTTGCCTATCATAAATTCAGGTTGTCTTGGTATCTACAGATGGTGAGGGCTATTCTACTTTCTCCTCGAACTTGCATCGGTGAAGCTCTATTGACATCCCTCTGATACACTTCTGATAATGAGAACAGCGTCCAGATAGGCAGGTACTGAACAGGGTGCATAAGAAGATGGGTGTTTCACCCCTGTTTTTAAGCAGCCCAGGGAGCAATGTTGCTTCAATTAAAAGAAAAACTAATGAGTTGAGAAACTATCGTTGCATTTTAAAGGAGGGGCAGACTTCCTACTTCCATTTTGAGTTTATAACCTAATATGTAAGAAAGGTGAAGATCTACTTTTTAATTAAACAACTGAAGAGATGAGAACTGAGATCCTCTTTGATTAGGATGTTAATGCTGTTCTTTATAAACTAGTACTGAAACAGAAAATCTAGAGGATTGAGAAATGCACAGATGTATTTATGATGGTGAACTTTATTTTCTCATAGTCAAAATGAACTATTCTGATGTTATGTAGTGTATTTGGGAAGAAATGAGGTCTATTTCTGTGTAAATACATTTTACCGTTGCTTCAGACTCCTGGTGAGATCATAATGGTAAAGCAGCAAAAATACTGTCACAAACTGGCAGAAACCAGTTCTCTGGCAGAGAATTCCAAACCCAATGGCAAACTTCCACAGGCTATTGGAAATTAGCTGCCGTTCTGCTAAAACAGTGATTGGGGGTATGTCTTATGGGAAGAGGATGGAGCTTTTAATATGCAGACATGCAGATGGGTCCTTGTCAAGTTTATGGTGTGACACTCATTTACCTTCAGGGAGAAGCTGTAATCCAAACTGTAAAGAAAAAACAGGTTCCAGAGGCAGGATTTGTGAAAAAACATTTTATTTTTTTTTGCAGATATTGCTCTTGATGATTCAGAAAGGCATGTGAAGAAGTGCATTTACAGCAATTAATGGCGAGATAAGAGAACAGTATAATTCTGTGGTTTTCTAACTTGGATTTTCTCTCTGCTTTGCTTTCCTTTTTACCATCATTTCCTCTGGTCCTATGTTCTTACCTGTTTTTGATACGTGTTTTGAGAAATTGCTCCAGACTTGTCTACATAGAGATCTATTAATAGCTATTCATTCTCTAGACGGGTGCTCTAATTCCATCGATAACCATCTTTTTTTTTGAATTAGCGTAGCTCAAGTCAGGGTGGACTTAAACTAACTCAGACAAAATCACATCTGTTTTGAAATTAGAGAGCCTATCCAAAAACTGACTGAGGAAAGATTTATTTTTCTTTAAAGTTGACACTATCTCAGTCTAAATGCACTTTGTCATGTAAACAAGCCCTTGGTACTATGCTGTGTGTTCTGAATTACAGTTGCAAGCTTTTCTGAGTACTCCAACTCATGTTCATGTGCAATTCAACCTACAGCAATTCAAGATGTTATCACTTCCCCACCTTCTCTGCTATTTATCACGGCCGTTCTGTCAGAAGTTCGTGCCAGGGCGGCAGATAGAAGACTGGAAAATGGGCTTATTCAAGTCTTACCACTCCAGTTCAAAGAGAACCGACTGGGCGCAAACCTGGTTTCAGGCATGAGTTGTATTGGTCTGTGAACTGGAATGTGGTGGAGAATGCATGTTCTGTTCCTTTGACTCCATTTTGGGGGTGCTAAGCTGTTGCGGGGGAAGGGAAGGGGAGGTAGCTGGATGCAGCACCTTCATCTGCTGCTGCAGCGGGATTAACCAGGTGCAGAGATTTGTCAGAAGGTGCCTGAGAGGTGGTGTGGGTTACGAGCAATCCTTGGGGTCTGGGCATTAGAGACTCCCATTCTTTCCCCTATCATTGTATGAGCGACTTTGATATTTTTCTATAAAAGGTGAATTCATAACTTGGACAAATTGCATCAGGTTTCTTTTTGGAGATCAACAATGAATATTTTCCAGCCCGTGCGCTAGGTTCATTTGAATGTCAGGTTATTCTGAAAGCCAGTGAGGCTGTTCAGAATTCTGCCAAAAAAATAGCATTCAGGAGAACTGTCTGTTCTCCTTTAACCTTGCTCTCAAAGCAACAGCAACAAAAAATTGTTCTGGTCCTCCTGAGCCTTAAAAAAACATTAAGGCAAGCACTGAGCTCAGACACTTGAAATTTGGCTGTATTACAAAAGACTGAAAATGAGGCATTTGCCCTGGTAAATGCCTTAATAGAGGGGTCATTACCTGTGCGCTCTCTATGACTGGATTAAGCCCACTGCAGCTGAGGATGGATTGGACTAATAAACTCCGGAGCCTATGGAATGCCTGCAGTAGTTAACAGCAGGGAAAGCAATCAGTGTGCATGTTATAGTGTGAGCATTATTGTAGGAAAGCTTTCCTTGCTCCAGGATCCCCAGGGAAGGGAGAAGGTGGGCTGCTTGGGCCACTCTATTTTCTTCAGGCTCTCTTGCTTCAGTTGTTTCAAAAGTTGAAAGGGGGTATGTTAATTTGTTCTGAGAAGCAGGCTGAGCTGCATAATAGCAACTGCAGGTGACAGAGAGCCTGTCCCATTCTGAGGTTTGCAGAAATGTGGCTTGCTGCTATAGTTACAGTTGGGGTCAGTCAGATACAGAGAACATCTTTGGGCATGACTCCCCTTTGTGCTGCCCAATAGGCATATTCTCCTGTGGACCAGCTATTTATTTCTAGGAAAGCAGGGCTACTTTGGCATTGCTTGCAGTTACCATTATGCAAAGCGTGTATCTGGTCAGAACTGGTCAGAATGGATTACTGTGTCTGTTGCAAAGCCCAGAGCATACATATCCATATCTACAGGTACAGCAAAAGAAAACATCTGAATTGTTTATAAAACCGAACGAGGACTTTATTTGCTAGGATCAAGTGCTGCCTGGGTGTGAGCTTTCTTTTCACTGAGCCCTGAGTGATGAATGTAGCTGAAAAAAGAGGACTACTCATGTGAATAGCTGCTCATTTAGTCTGTTCGATTATAGTCAAGTCCCTCTATAGCCTATCTCACATCTGATTGCAGCACGTCTATGCCACAGCACAATGTCAGGTGGCTTGAAGCTACAGTGGCTACACCTTGGTCCTGGATATATTAATGCTCTGTAATGCAATGCTCCAAGGAGACTGAGAAGGTATAGGGTCAGTTTGACCCTGTCTGCGTGCCGTAGGAAAGAATAGTCTCCTTTCCTGGGAACCAATGAGGACTTTGAAAGAAATGCTATGGGCCTCCTTAGGGATATCTAATATTAATGTGAAAAATTCACAATTCTAATGGCTAAATAAAGTTGCAGCTGTATCAAGCTGGTAGTCTATATGTTTCCTCATCCCTTAGTACAGCTCAGATATTTTCACAGGATCACAGAATGGTATGGAGTTGGAAGGCACCTCTGGAAATCTATTATAATCCCAATGCCAAAGCAGGTCTACCTAGAGCAAGTTGCAAAGGAATGTGAACAGGCAGGTTTTAGATTGTCTCCAGAGACAGAGACTCCACTACCACTCAGAATCACAGAATCACAAAATCACCTAGGTTGGAAGGGACCTCTTAAGATCATCTAGTCCAACCAATGGAAAAAAAACCCCAAACAAACAAACAAAAAAACCCAACCCCAAAACCCCAACAAAAAACAAAAACCACCCCACACCATGCACAACACACCCCCCAACACTAATTCATATCCCTAAGCACCATGTCAACTTCTCTCTTGAATACCTCCAGGGATGGTGCCTCAACCACCTCCCTGGGCAGCCCATTCCCATACCTGACAACCCTTTCAGTAAAGAAATAGTTCCTAATATCTAACCTGAACTTACCCTGGTGCAACTTGAAGCCATTGCCCCTTGTCCTATCATCTGTAACTTGGGAGAAGAGACCAACCCCCGCCTCTCTACAGTCTCCTTTCAGGTAGCTGTAGAGCGCGATAAGGTCTCCCCCTCAGTCTCCTCTTCCTCAGACTGAATAACCCCAGCTCCCTCAGCCTCTCCTCATAAGACTTGTGCTCCAGACCCCTCTCTGGGCAGTCTGTTCCAGGGCTCTGTCACCCTCAAAGTAAAGAAGGTCCTCCTCATGTTTAGATGGAGCTTTTTATGTTCATGTTTGTGCCTGCTACCTTTTCCATATCCTCTTCGTTGTGATATCTGGTGGAAGATGAAGATGTGAAGAAGGACCTTTTTGCTACCGTGTCAAGCCTAGAAGATTTTGTCTCTTGAAGAGCAAGGGGTGATTAATTCTCTTGGTGTGATTGGATATATTGCACTTTACATTGCTTGGCTCATACGTGGGGAAGAGATCCTCTTTGTATCTGTGAGAAGTAAAATATTAGTAGAACTGCCATGAAAACCCATTTCTGTCGTCACTGCCTTCAGCTGATCAAGGCAACCTTGGGCTGAGATTCAAAACAGGTAGAAAGAGTAAGAAGCAGAGAACCACATCATTCAGATATGGGTTTATCATGAGGGAGAAGAGTTTTTCTTTCCTATGCTTTAACTCTGCACAGCGTGGTGTATGCATGCTTAGCCAAGAGGTCACTAAGCGCTTGCCACCTCCTGGCTGGGCTAGCCACATTTCTTGTTCATTGAGCATCTGGGGCTGCCAGTGTACAAGGCTTGTGCAGTTTACAGAAGGCAACAGTTTGCCTAAAACTTGCAGGGTCATAAAAGCAGCTGGGAGCCCTTTCCCTCTGGCCAAGTGGCTGAATTTTTACTCACCAACCAGAGCCGTGTGTAGGCATTAGAGAAGGGGTCTTTGTTTTTTTAATAAAGGTCCTACTGTTTTGAGACCTGTGATACGGTGGTATGTGGAACAGATGTTTCAAGGACCTTTCTGTATTAAGTGTTTATTATATAGGTGCCTTTAAGTATTGTGATTGGTATTATTGATTCAGACCGTGTCAAGACTCTGTTCCCTGAGACTGGGGACCTATGTATGAAGGGCAAGTCTTTCTGAAGGAGAAGGTATTCTCATCATTGGATGCACTTTTAAGGGATAGGACAGGAACAAATGCAGTTTCCTCTGAGAATTTCAACTGCAGCATACTGAAGTGCTAAAAAGATAGCTGCTCACATGAAAAGACAACCCTTATTAGGTTGGGGTCTTTCCTAATTGTGTGTCAATTTCTACTTTTAAAAATTGATTTATCTGTAACATAATACCTAAGTAAATACTTCCTTTCAATGTCATGCTGGCTCTGCTTCTGAGATGCCTTTTGAAGGAGCAGTTATCTGTTATCAGCAGTAACATGCCCCTGCCTTGTCATTGCCCCAGGTTATTGTTGAGCAATTATTATTTCATCTTCAAAAACATTTGCATGCATGTTTCTCCTGCCTTTATACATGTGGTTAGCCGTCCATGCAAATTTATCACAATCCCAATGCAATGGTACTCTTGTTCCTAGCCTGACTGTCCTCTGTCCTTCTTTCTCCCAGATCTTTTCTTCTGCCTTTCTTTGCCATGCTGCACGAATATACCCTACTCTCAGGTATTGTTCTTGTTTCTTTTCATGAAATAATTACTGCTTTTTCTTAAGTGTCCTTGCAAGTAGGATTTCATTCTTATTCACAACCACAGAATACTTTGATACTGCTGTCCGTGTTTCATTTATGCACACTTAGGCCTCTTCTAGGTTTTGATTTTTGTGCATTTTGATGTACTCTAACAAAATGTGACAGTTTTCATCTATGATCTCCCCTTTTCTCCATCTTCTTTCCCCTTCTGCTTGTTATCTTCCCCTTCTTACAGACCAAAAGTATACTTCCTTGATTTCTTTTGGCTTTGAACTCACAGGCAGATTATAGCTAGACACAATTGCTTTATCCAAGAGTCTCTAAGTTGCTTCATTTCAGGGTAACAAGCTCTTCTGCCAAGCCATGGAATCTGCGGCCAATAATTTTTTGTCCTTCTGTCTGGTGTGTACCTCACCTGCTGTCTTCCTGCTCTTTGTCTTCCTTACTGAGGGTATTTCTTCTTAGATGTTATGTATAATTTTTTTTTGTTTCAGCTTTGGCAGCTCTGTCAATTCATTTTGTGTCCGTGGCATTTTTAAAGCAGTAAAGGAAATTTTGCCCTCTCTGCAAATAGTGCTCAGTTTCTCATTCTGCTGCACAAAGACACCCCTTTCCTACAGTCTCAGAAAACTGTGGCTCACCCTTAGTAACATCATTTTAAAACTAGGTGTTAACATTTTTCATATGCTTTTTTATTTCAGACATAGCCCAGAGGGATGGTTTTTAAAACACTAACCTGACATTCTACTGATAAAGGGATTAAATGAAAGTATTTGCATAATGTCTTCCAAAAAGATGGGCTTTATGATAGATGACACCAAAATATATTACATAAGAATGTGAATCATTTGGAGGGGGGAAAAGTGCAAGTAATTTGTAAAGAGATTAACAGAGTAGAACAGGGCTATGCTGGACATTGATATTGTGAAATAGTAGGATTTCTTAATGTCAGTTGTTACGTGGCATCTTACCAAAGAGACCTGCCCACCCTATCTTCCTTGTTTCCCTACAGGATGATCCTGTAACCAAAGAAGCCCAGGCTAGTTAGCTTCAGAAAGAACCAGTTCGCAGCCACCTTCAATAAAAAAAAAAAAAAGGAATATTAGCTGTTATGTTCTTGTATCACAGGATGAATTTGAATTAAAATTTTCTCCATCTTTTTGGCTTTATTTCAGAAAGACATAGTTTGGTGGGAGGAGGGATTTAACAAGCTTTAGGCAAGCTTTGCTAAATCCACAGTATATAGGGTACCGGACGACATGCACTGGAATGC
Organism: Pedionomus torquatus; assembly: GCA_013398155.1. NCBI lineage: Eukaryota > Metazoa > Chordata > Aves > Charadriiformes > Pedionomidae > Pedionomus > Pedionomus torquatus. The sequence continues at coordinate 181,420 of VZRU01017032.1, read as the reverse complement.
TGATTCTATGAGTCTCGGAGTCTTATCGTGTCTGCAGGCAAAGAGTAGAAACGCTTTTACATTAGACTTGCAAAACGTAATGTGCAGTGCAGTACTTTCGGCCTGAACCGTTCTGTCGTGTTAGCACGATTAGGTACTACACCCCATTTTTGAGTCTTCTTTTTATGTTTTGTTTTTGTTTTAAGAAAATATAAGTCATACACCTGTCCTAGGAATGTTCTGAAGAGTTCAGAGAGAATTTGAAATTGTCACATCAGCTAGAATAAATATATTAGTTGATGATCTTTAAGGTCCCTCCCAACCCAAACCGTTCTATGATTTTATGACTATTTGATACATAACCAACATTCAATTCTTCATCCTGTGATTGGCCTACTAAGCTGAGACAAGTAAAATCCTCTCTTTTGCCTTTGTTTTTGCATGTTAATGTGGTCCCTGTTCCTGCAATAGTTGAGTCCCTCTTATTCTTAATGCCTCGAATCTCAAAACACGCCTCTGAGGCAGGGAAATACCATCTTTTCCAAACGTAGATGGGAAACTGAGATGTAGAGGGTTATGTTCATACCACCAAGCATGATCAAATAATATTTGACCCCAATAACTCTGGATAGACCCAGTAGCTTTAGAGAGCAGTTGAACTGGATCACCTATCTCTCTGTTGAGTAATAATAACAATAATCTCTGTTGTAATAAACACAACGGTTAAATTAGGCTGGATTTGAGAAGGGCTCTGCAGAACAGACCTCTGAGAGACAAAGGGGTTTTTTTGCAGAGACGTTTTGATGTATAACTTTCACAGAAATCAAAGAGCCCCAGGAACTTTGCCCTGAATTGCCCACTAGGTCTGTTGCATAATAAGGAAGTAACAATAGGTGCAGCTCTACAAAGAGAAAAACCTTGTATTTTTCTGTTTTCCTAAGTGGAAATTCCTGAGTTAGTGCAACCTTCCTGTATGACATACATGTCAAATTTCTCTCCTAAAATGCAGACAATGAGTCTAACTTATTTTTCAGATGAAGGGCTCTACATTGATCTAAAGAAGATTTTTTTTCTTAGTAATAATTATGATTTGACTAGGAATAAAAATGTAGGTTCCCATCGTCTCTGTGAGGTCATGTGCAAATAGAAATACAGGAGAAATTGCCAAAGCAGCTGATTAACTATCATTACTTGGCTAATATTTGCTTCCTATCTCAGAACTGGCTTTTAAGCATGAAAGAAAAGCAGGTGAGAAAATATTGTGCTTTGTGGGTGATTTGCAGTACCAGCAAATCAGGAACCAGGAGGGAACAGAGACTCACTGTTATGCTCAGAAAACAGGTTTTTCTCCTGATTAGAGATCCAGGCACCAAACTCCAAACTCACAGGCTGTGTCTATGCTGACTGCACAAAGCTGCTTTCAAAACTGTACTTGCTTGCTACGCACAGGAGGCTGCCAGAGTAGCCGTGAATGCCGCAAGGTTGCAGCTTTCTATGTCTTGGTCAAGAGAGGTGTCCCCCAGGACTCGGTATTTGGGCCGGTTCTCTTTAACATCTTTATCAATGGTCTGGACAAGGGATCGAGTGCACCCTCAGTAAGTTTGTGGATGACACTAAACTAAATAGGAGTGTTGACCTGCTTGAGGGTAGAAAGGCTTTGCTGAGGGATCTGGACAGGCTGTATTGATGGGCCAAGGCCAATAGGATGAGGCCCAGTGAGGCCAGTAAGGCCAAGGGCCAAGTCCTACACTTGGGTCAAAACAACCCTATGCAACTCTAGAGGCTTGGGGAGGAGTGGCTGGAGAGCTGCCTGGCAGAAAAGCACCTGGGAGAGTTGGTCAACTGTCAGCTGACCATAAGCACAGCAGTGTACACCCAGGTGGCCAAGGTGGCCAACAGCATCCTAGCCTGCAACAGAAACAACTTGGTGAGTAGGAGTTGGGAGGTGATCGTCCCCCCTCTACTCAGCACCTGTGAGGTCCCATCTCAAGTACTGTGTCCAGTTTTGGGGCCCTTACCATAAAAAAGAAGACACTGAGGTGCTGAAGTGGGTCCAGAGAAGGGCAATGAAGCTGGTGAGGGGTCTGGAGAATAAGCCTTATGAGAAGAGGCTGAGGGAGCTGGTGGCGTTCAGTCTGGAGAAAAGGAGGCTGAGGGGAGACCTTTTGCTCTCTACAAATACCTGAAAGGAGGGTATAGAGAGGCGGGGGTTGGTCTCTTCTCTCAAGTCACAGGTGATAGGACAAGAGGAATTGGCATCGAATTGTGCCAGGGGAGGTTCAGATTGGATATCAGGAACAATTTTTACACTGAAAAGGTTATTAAGCTTTGTAACGGGCTGCCCAGGTAAGTGGTTGAGGCACCATCCCTGGGGGTATTCAAAAGATGGGTTCGCATAGTGCTTAGTGACATGGTTTAGTGTTGAGTTGTTTTTTATCAGAGTTGGGTTGATGGTTGGACTACAGGACCTTAAAGGTCCCTTTCAACCTAGACAATTCTATGATTCTACGATTCTATGCTTCTTTGTAGCTGGTGGGACTCCAGGTGCCCTAGCAAGGCCAGTGGGCTTATACATGCCATAGCCAGCTGCCTTTGGGGAGTTTGCAGGCTGCCAGTGTATTGCTGTGTGGATAGGGCAAGAAACATGCTGCTCATCTGGGGCCTGCGTACATATAGATGCGCCTGTACTGTCAGGTTGGTTTCCCTATTTTTCTTTGTGTTAGGCTTTCTTTTGAGGCTGCATCTACATGCATCCACCCCTTGGAACGGTGCCTGTTCCACGGGAATAGTGGTCTGTTTGCACCCTGCTCAGAGTTGGTTTCCTTACAGCAGCCTGGTGGTTTCCCTTGTATCCACATGGATGAAACGTTTGCCCTTTTGGGTCTCTTCTGGGCCCTTTGTCTCTAAATGTGATCATCACTTTTCTGCATGGGCTTTTTTTATTTATTTTTTTTTAGCATCAGAAATTACCCGAGGTGTGGGTTGCAGCCCACAAGAATGGTATTTCCATAACAAGGGATATGCCAGGTGGGCTTATGGCAGGTGTTTGTCAGTATGAGATGTGATGAGATATTTTTGGAAGTCTGGTTAGAACTGGACAGGGTTGTTAAGGAACATGTTCTCATCAATGGCACCTTTTGGGAGTCATCTGTACCCAGGACTTCCCTTGGTTTTGTATGGAGAAGATCAGTTAGAGACTGGGAAGAAAATGGCAATTATGCAATATCAGAATATCACAACCTAAGAGTAAATTGGGAGTTTACTTGCTGGGCAGCAAAGGCTTACCAGTTATGTGCAATACATATGTGCTGGTTTGCACATAACTGACCTGGAGTGGCCAAAGTGTTTTTTCTTATGGAGCAGAGGATAATTCATAGCCTGTAGCTATGAATTCATGGCCTGGAGCTCAGGGTTTGAGCCCTTACGAAGATGCTGTAATTACAACTTCAGTCTCTCCATTCCCTTGAAAGTACTGTGATTTACCCCAGGAAAGCAGACCACTATAACCTAGGAGGAAGAGCCCTGGGTTTGTTTTCTTCCCCTACCGCCATTGCTTTGGATTTTTTTGCTTAGGCATTATCACATGCCTTCCAAGTCTTGTCTATCTTATATTGTATTATTAGCCATTAAATCCTCCAGTGGTGATGCAGCTTCTGCTGTGAAAAAGTGTTTTTGCAGGAACATATTCTATCCCTTCCCTACAAATGGAGCTA